>MDKI01259529.1:0-20392 GCA_005239505.1 Nicotiana paniculata | reverse complement strand
GATCAAGATAAAATAATTATCTAATATTAGTAAGTTATCAATAATTACGAAATTTATTCCAAATTTTGTTCAATATTCTTCTTTTTAGTTATAAATTCATAGACATATACTTATTTAAGATAAATAATTTTTTACAAATAAAATTCTCGAAGCAGAAACCTTAATGGTGAAAAGGCGATGTGTATAAACGCTCGAGTATGTTAAGCAGGCACATTTCATTGTTATGTCTATTTTCAGTGGTTTATCATTAAATTCTAAATCTCTAACAAGTCAAAATAGCTAGTCAAAATGATCCACTATTGATAAAATGATATTAGTGACTTTTATCTCTACCAAATTGAAAAATATTATTATCGTTGACAGTGGAAATATCTTTTATTTAGAATAAAATTACAAGTTGTATACAATAGTTTTCACTGTTAAATCGTCATGACAAAGATCAGAGTTAATCAATAGAAAATGCCAAGAAATGCAATAAAGAGCTACTTCCGAAGCAGCACACAGTATTCAGTTTTAAAATAGACACGAACAAACGTATAATTAATGAGAAAGTTAGTGTAACGATCCGACCGGTCGTTTTGAGCTCTAGCGCGTCGTTCAGCAGTTGGAGGCCATGAGCAACTTCACTTCAGGTATTATGACTTGTTCGCATGTTCGGAATTTGAATTCCGGGAGTTTTGGAGTTGATTTGTAAAAAGAATTCTCGTTTCGGAAGCTTTAAGTTGAAAGATTTGACTAAGATTTGGATTTTTAGTAAACGACCTCGGAATCGGAATTTGAAGGTTCCGGCAGGTTCGTATAATAATTTTGGACTTGGCGTATATCCGGATCGTATTTTGGATGACTCGAGAACGTTTCAGCGCCTATTGCGGAAGTCAGGATTTTTGGAAGAATTTCTTAAATTAGGGTTGAAGTGCATTTCAATGTTATTAATGTCCGTTTAGGATTTTGAGTCTGGGAATAGCTCCGTATGGTGATTCTGGTATTGGGAGCAAAATCGGAAGTGGATTTGGAGGTCCATAGGTCATTTTGGAGTTATTTGGCTAAAGTTAGAAATTCGAAGGTTTGGAGGAGTTGGACCGAAAGAGGACCTTTTGATATCGGGGTCGAATTCCGATTCCGGAAGTTGGAGTAGGTCTGTAATGTTGAGTATGACTTGTATGCAAAATTTGAGGTCAATCGTGCGTTTGATAGGTTTCGGCATCGAATGAAGAAGTTGGAAGGTCTAAAGTTCATTAAGCTTGAATTTTAGCGCGATTCATGGTTTTGGAGTTGTTTGATGTGGTTTGAGGCCTCGAGCAGGTCCGTGTTATGTTATGAAACTGGGTTGTGTGATTGGACGGGGTCCCGGGGGCCTTGGGTGGATTCCGAGTGGTTAACGGGTCGAAAATGGAGTCCGAGGAAGGGCTGCTACAGCTGAGCATCTGGTGTGGTCGCACCTACGTGAAGAGGGCCGCAGATGCAAGCTCTGTAGGAGCGAGAAGGGCTCGCAGAGGAGGAAAGTTTTTTGGGTAGGCGTGGATCGCAGACGCGGTAATTTTGCCGCAGATGCGCGACTGCACATGCGGAAGAAGAGTCGCAGGTGCGAGATCGAGAGAGGCAGCCTGGGGGTGCAAGTGCGGAAGTTAATCCGCAGAAGCGGAATTCGCCAAGCTTAAGGGAAACCGCACCTGCGATGGAAATTCCGCAGGTGCAGCTGGTGCACCGCAGGTGCGAAGAATCGTTGGGCAATGTGTATTTTAGGACGGAATTTGGCCATCTTCACTCATTTCTCACTTTGGTTGGGCGATTTTGGAGCCTCGAAGAGAGGGGATTTCATCATCTTCTATGAGGTAAGTAATTCTTGCAAGTATTAGGTTAAATACATGATTTCATAAGGATTTAAACTTGGAAATTGTATAAATTGTGGGGCTTTTGGTAGAAAACCTAGAATTGGGATTTTTGGATTTTTGCCACGAATTTGGGCATGGAATTGGGAATAAATTATATATTCGAGTTCATGAGGTTATGGGTAAACTTTATTTTCGAAAAGTTTCGGAATCCGGGCACGTGGGCCCGAGGTTGATTTTTATCGACTTTGCGATTGGGGTTAGGAATTGTTATAAATTGGATTGTTATGAGTATTTGCGCATACATTTATGGATTTGCATGATTATTGACTAGTTTTGGAGCGTTGTGCATTGAATTGAGTTGTCGGAATGGCTTGGGAGCCGGTTATGGAACTTCAGAGCGAGGTAAATCTCCTTTCTAACCTTGTAAGAGGGAATTAACCCCATAGGTGGATTAAAATGTTATGTGCTTCTATTTGTGGGGGACTACGTACGCACGAGGTGATGAGAGTCCATACGTGGCTACTAGTCTATGCCTATGTCCGGGTAGTTTTAGGCTTACATCATGCCTTGTTGATATTGTTATTGATTTATGTTTATTATTTTCCTTGAGAGGGAGCGGGATTGAGTTCACTTATTAAATATTTTTAAGAAGGAGTTGAATTTAAGAACTTAAGATTTAAAAGTTTTTCGTCTGAACGTCGTAATTTCAAAATTAATTGAGGAATATTATAATAGCTTAAGAAATCTATGTGTAACCGCATCACATGTATGTTTTCGCGAGCGGGGTATTTCCTTATACTACTCTTATGGGATCGGGTCGTTCGCCTCGGCAGGATTTATGTACCACACTCTCATGGGAGCGGTCCATTCACCTCGGCAAGTTAATATACATCTATGGTTCGCGCCGCCATTCGACCCTCTGGCAGTGCACAATTTACTTTTATGCTGGATCGGGCCATACGCCTCGGCATTTCGTATATATACATATTATCCTCATGGAATCGTGCGTAATATTCGGCTAGAAGCCAGTGTATTTAAGGGTTTTTCCCTTATTTGAATTGTGACAACCTCTTGATGAAATTGACTATATCTATGTACATGCTCCCATCATGGAGGAAACATGCTAGTTGAGATCCGAGTGAATTGAAAAGAAGAGATTTGTACCGCGTTATTTATACTTGTTAGTTTCATATATTTACTCGGTTTCATATTTATTCATTTCTTTACTGTACATGATATTATTGGACCAATAGTAAGTGTCTCAGTCGACCTCTCGTCCCTACCTCTTTGAGGTTAGGCGGGATACTTACTGGGTACACGTTGTTTTTGTAATCCTACTACACTTGCTATGCATTTCATTGCACATGCACATATATGTCCAGCGGCCCAGTCGGCGCAGCGGTATGGGTGATACAGAGACTTAGGTGAACTGCACCTCTCGAAACGACCGCAACCAATAGAATCTCTTTCAGAGTATTGTATTGTACCTCCTCTACTGTCTAATTGTATTCCGGATAGATTATTGTATTACATCTTATTTTTTTGAAATTGCTCAAGCACTTGTGGCACTGGGTTCTAGGATGACTATGGGATTTATCCATTATTTGAATTTGTTAAAGATTTTTGTTACTCAGCGGAAGTTCATTATTTGCTATTTTATGTAACGAAAAGAAATGATTTCAAAAATATTAAAATGAGAATTTAATTAACTATTTGGTGTTGGCTAACCTGACAATGGTGTTCGGTGCCATCACAACCTTTAATGGCTTTTGGGTCGTCACAACATGGTATCAGAGCACTAGGTTCCCTTAGGTCTCATGAGTCATGAGCGAGTAAAGTAGAGTCTTGCGGATCGGTACGGACACGCCTGTACTTATCTTCGAGAGGCTACAGGGCTGTTGGGAGTACTTCACTTCTTGATTCCTCATCGTGCGGTTTGATTCTTTGAGGCTTATGCCTTCATTTCATTCCCATTCAATCTTATGTGACGCAAAGTGCTGGTTATAAATTGGGAGGTGAGTAATTGCAATGGTACTACAGATATGGTGCAGGATGACTCTCCCTGCGTATTCGATGAGAATTGTCACCGCCTTGCAAATGGCCGTTCTATCGTTTCAGCTCAATGCATGATTCGGATATTCGGTATTTTATTTCCGGTAGAGGAAAGGCAATCAGACTATAAATGTTTAGGTGTGGGTTGATGGAGTAACGAAACTTGGTGTGCTCTAGTATGGTGGAATTTTCATCTGCGAGGTGGTATCGTCATCCTCAACTGAACATGTTAAGTTTGTCGGTGTTATGGTTTTCTATAGTTCGCCCTTGGGGAAAAGTATTGTGAAATGATGTTGGAGAAGCAGATGTCAGAGCTCGCGGTGTGCGGTGGTTCAGTATCCGATCGGTGTTTCCGATGTTAGCAGCTCGAGAAGAAGGATCTTCGGAAAGGGTAGAAATTAGTAGCGGTCTATCGGTTCAAATGCTACAGAGATAGATATTGATATACGGCAATAGTTGAGCAGCAAAGGATGAGGAAGGACATGTAGGAAGTGTCAGACGGTGGTTAAACTTCTAGAAGGCCAGGTGTAAGAAGCGGAAGTCAAGTAGTCGGTTAAAGGAGTGAGGTTGACCTAAGTGAAAGAGTGGTAGAGTAGCATATGGATTCAGTGGCAAGACAACTACACACCTTAAGAAAAATTTGGAAGGATTTGGGAATTTTTATGGACGGTGATTGAGTCTACGGGCTTCATTTGAAGCATTGGCTATTATATGCCAGGGGGATTTGGGTGCAATAGAAAGGGGTTCTTGGTATGAAGAAGAATGCAACGTAATCTTGAATTTGGAAAAAATATGATCGCACATTTAAGTTGAGGTCCATAAGGGGTGATCGAATTATGTACAGTGGTGCATGAGAAAGGGCTCAGATGGGTCATTGATGTCGTAGTGATTGTGCAGTAGCATCATCGAGTGATGTCGGTAGGTAATTTCCGCATGTGGCTTATCTCCGGTGGGCAGGTCAATAGTCGCGTGGTTGGCCAAGCTTCTATGAAGAATTCTACTGACTATCCAGCAAGAGGTCAAATAGGTGAATATTGATGGAGATGTAGAGTGTTCATGAGATGCTAACGGAAGGATTTCGAGGAATTTGGTAAATTGGTGGCGCAAGATCAGTTCAGCAATGAAGAAAGAATCTTGGTGGGTTCCAGAGTTGTGTAATGGTAGCTTCAAGCTAAGTGGGAGGTTCCATCTCCTACGGTAGGATGGCGTGGTCGTCTATTTGTGAGATTTCTAGGTATTAGCATATTGAGGGGTTATTACGGCTAAGGAAAAAGAACATAATTAGTAATTTGAGCAAAGGAGTTGGTAAAGGTGTGTTATGGTTGGCTTTATCGGCTCGTGCACAGTCTTTTGGAAGATTCAGGACTTATGCTTCTTGTAGAGGTGATTTTCAAGGGGAGCGATTCAGCCAGGTGCTTCATTGAGAGGGGTGTTCATGTTCTGGCGTAGACTTGGAGTTGATTATATTCGGGACCAAGTCAGAGTGGGCGACTCTCAACGACGGTCCTAGAAAATTCAAAGGTTAAAATACATTGCCTAAGGATTTCAAGCTTGCGGTATGGTTAAGAATCAAACTTTTGAAGCGGATTATGATAAGAGGCTCGAAATGTTCTATGATATTTTTGGCTTGCAGTGCAGCATTTGGGAGGAATGAGAGAAAATGACTTGGATCCGTAGAGGAATTATCAGAATGGGTGTACCAGTTGAGTATGCGGATGTACGCACCAGGAAGGTATGAGAAAGTTTGTGGGTCTGGAGACAATGTGGTCTCGTGGAGTGGGGTCACTCGGGATGAGTGCAGAGTTAGGTTCGTGATGTAAGGAGTGGAGCTATTATTATTTCTCGGGTAAGTTAAGGATGAGTCAGAAGGAGTCGGATCTGTTAGCCATGGTTGAAGTGGCAAGAGGGGGACAGTGATCAGTCCCTCCAGCATGGTTAGATTATGCATGTGATTTGTGGCGGTACATGCGAGGCTTGACGGCCGCCGTGATTGGTTCTATTTGGTAGTATTCAAGTATTATGACATGTGGTGCGTAGGCGGATCCCGGAAGGGTTATGGTGGTTTAGACCACTACTTTAGGATTTGCATGTTCTTCGGTTATGAGAATTTACTCGTGTGTTGCTATGGTTCTCTCGGAATGACGAAGTGTTTACCCTAATAGTGGTTCAGGAGTGATGATGAAATTGTTGTGCTATCGCGTATCGGCATGTTAGGTGCAACGAGCAATATCAATTTTAAAGTAGGAATCAAGGTTGCGGTTTGGTGTTGGCAAGAATGGCACTAGATCGGACGAGCAGGAAAGGGATTTGGATGTTTAGAGTAAGCTAGTATTGTCTTCAGCATCACCTGAGATCGGTGTTTGTGTAAGAGGCTTTGCGTTCTGGTTGCGGATTCTTGATTCGCTTTGCAGCATTTGTATGGCCGGTGGTATGAAGGTGCAGGCTTGTTACCTGGCGCGTGAGGTCGTGGAATTATATTCCACGGGGATATTGTATAAGGGTGACATGTAGTCACTTGATTGATGGAAGACTAGACCAAGTATGGAGAATATGGTGCGAATGCTTATTTGAGAATTTATGCCTGGAGGGCGCTCGGTTCATTTGGTTGTGGATTATGGGAGTTCGTCCCGGCTATGATGGTGGTTCTTGTGTGTTATTAGAAAAAGTGGGTTGTTGTGGACCCAGGTAATGCTATTAGCCTAGTTTGGTGCGATCAGAATCGACTTGAGGTTTGTGAAGGAATTTAAATATGAATTTGGGCTCTATATCATGTCAGGTATGTTCATTTCAGCATAGCGCTCCTCATGGAAGAGTATTCAGATGATGGATGTTGTTTCGTTGTCGGCTATTTCGTGTAAGGTTATATTGTGCCGTATGAGTCGTGTAACAGCTTGATAAATTTCTTATGTGTCGAGGTTCCGTGTAGCAGTGGGGTTATGTGAGTAGGATGTCTCTTGAGATTCAGATTATATATCGCACCTCAGTTATGCTAGAGTTTTGTAGCATACGACGCTATCTGTCTCCCAAGTGTTGGTATTATGCACTTGGTGCGCTTGTGATCGATATTCAGTATTTTGTAGTAATGAGCAATTTAGCTCGGTGTGCATCTCCTCATGTGTATTTTATGTGTGGGTCGAGTGGCACGCCGCCACGGGTATGTTATTTGGATCGAGTTGCATGCCTCAACAGCGTGATGATGAGTACAATTTTCATATTCTATTCTTTTGTGTGTTTTATTTCCCCTTTTTCTGAGAAAAGTCATATTAGTTACGTGGGTTGAGTAGTTCCTTCTAGGGTTCATTTACCTATGTATCATATTCGAGTTTGTAGTTTGTTGGCGTTGTGGCATCATGTGAGACTGTTGGTCATGTCCGGGGTGGCTTATTACCGAGCAGGTCGTACTGGGTGAGAGGAGATTATTGGATCTAGGATCAGTGCAATCGAATTATGTGAAATATATTAAAGAGTAAATACCATTATTTGGTTCTGAAAGAAGTAATGATTCTTGTCAGGAGTATAGGCTCAAGGATTTATTGACTCGGCAGTTGGTTAGGAATTTCTACGCATCTTTTCCGCCGTGGTAGTATTGCAAGAGTTGGAACAGGACTTAGATGAGTCATAAGGTGAGAGTGAACAACAGATTCGTGGAATGTCAGCTATTGTGATCAGAGGGTCTTATTATGGGCCGGTGATTGATGTGGTGCATGGTGTGAATTCAGCAAGGGGGCGCAGTCATGTTTTGGTACACCATGTGGGGATTTATGCAATGCTCGTATGTTGGAAGCAGTCCTGGCAGAGAATTTCGGATGTTGGAACTGGGCTCTGAGGCTCATTTGCCTAAATGGAAGAGAATATCTTCAAATTTGATCGAGTTAATGTGCTCAATTGAGTTGTAGTGGCACAGGTAGGTGCAGAGGTATTCAGCAGTGATTTCAAACAGCTCCAGCGCAGTTCTTAGCACGTTCGAGGACGACTGTATGTTTAAGTGGGAGAGAATGTAACGACCCAACCGGTCGTTTTGAGCTCTAGCGCATCGTTCAACAGTTGGAGTCCATGAGCAACTTCACTTCAGGTATTATGACTTGTTCGCATGGTCGGAATTTGAATTCCGGGAGTTTTGGAGTTGATTTGTAAAGAGAATTCTCGTTTCGGAAGCTTTAAGTTGAAAGATTCGACTAAGATTTGGATTTTTAGTAAAAGACCTCAGAATCGGGATTCGAAGGTTCCGGCAGGTTCGTATAATGATTTTGGACTTGTGCGTATGTCCGGATTGGATTTTGGATGACCCGAAAATGTTACGGCGCCTATTGCGGAAGTCAGGATTTTTGGAAGAATTTCTTAAATTTGGGTTGAAGTGCATTTCAATGTTATCGATGTCTGCTTGGGGTTCTAAGTATGAGAATAGCTCCGTATGGTGATTCTAGCATTGGGAGCGCGATCGGAAGTGGATTTGGAGGTCCACAGGTCATTTTGGAGTCATTTGGCTAAAGTTAGAAATTTGAAGGTTTTGAGGAGTAAGACCGGAAGAGGACCTTTTGATATTAGCGTCGGATTTTGATTTCGGAAGTTGGAGTAGGTCCGTAATGTTGAATATGACTTGTGTGCAAAATTTGAGGTGAATCGAGCATGATTTGATAGGTTTCGGCATCGAATGAAGAAGTTGAAAGAACTAAAGTTCATTAAGCTTGGATTTGAGCGCGATTCATTGTTTTGGAATTGTTTGATGTGGTTTTAGGCCTCGAGAAGGTCCGTGTTATGTTACGGAACTGAGTTGTGTGATTGGACAGGGGTCTCGAGGGCCTCGGGTGGATTCCGGGTGGTTAACAGGTCGAAAATGTAATTCGAGGAAGGGCTGTTGCAGCTGAGCATCTGGTGTGGTCGCACTTGCGTGAAGAGGGCCGCAGGTGCGAGCTCCCGAGGTGCGAGCTCTGCAGGAGCGAAAAGGGCTCGCAGATGCGGAAATTTTGCTGGATAGGCATGGACCGCAGACGCGGTCATTTTTTCGCACCTGCGGAAGAAGAGTCGCAGGTGCGAGATCTAGAGAGGCAGCCTGGGGGCGCAGGTGCGGAATTTAATCCGCAGAAGCGGAATTCTCCGAGCTTGAGGGAAATCGCACCTATGATGGAAATTCCGCAGGTGCAGCTGGTGCACCGCAGGTGCGAAGAATCGCTGGGCGGTGTGTATTTTAAGACGAAATTTGGCCATTTTCACTCATTTCTCACTTTGGTCGGGCGATTTTGGAGTCTTGAAGAGAGGGGATTTCATCATCTTCTATGAGGTAAGTAATTCTTGCAAGTATTAGGTTAAATACATGATCTCATAAGGATTTAAACTTGGAAATTGTATAAATTGTGGGGCTTTTGGTAGAAAACCTAGAATTGGGATTTTTGGATTTTGGCCACGAATTTGGGCATGGAATTGGGAATAAATTATATATTCGAGTTCATGAGGTTATGGGTAAACTTTATTTTCGAAAAGTTTCGGAATCCGGGCACGTGGGCCCGAGGTTGATTTTTATCGACTTTGCAATTGGGGTTAGGAATTGTTATAAATTGGATTGTTATGAGTACTTGCGCATACATTTATGGATTTGCATGATTATTGACTAGTTTTGGAGCGTTGTGCATTGAATTGAGTTATCGGAATGGCTTGGGAGCCGGTTATAGAACTTCGGAGCGAGGTAAGTCTCCTTTCTAACCTTGTAAGAGGGAATTAACCCCATATGTGGATTAAAATGTTATGTGCTTCTATTTGTGGGGGACTACGTACGCACGAGGTGATGAGAGTCCATACGTGGCTACTAGTCTATGCCTATGTCCGGGTAGTTTTAGGCTTACATCATGCCTTGTTGATATTGTTATTGATTTATGTTTATTATTTTCCTTGAGAGGGAGCGGGATTGAGTTCACTTATTAAATATTTTTAAGAAGGATTTGAATTTAAGAACTTAAGATTTAAAAGTTTTTCGTCTGAACTTCGTAATTTCAAAAGTAATTGAGGAATATTATAATAGCTTAAGAAATCTATGTGTAACCGCATCACATGTATGTTTTCGTGAGCGGGGTATTTCCTTATACTACTCTCATGGGAGCGGTCCGTTTGCCTCGGCAAGTTAATATGCATCTATGGTTCGCGCCATTCGACCCTATGGCAGTGCACGATTTACTTTTATGTTGGATCGGGCCATACGCCTCGGCATTTCCTATATATACATATTATCCTCATGGAATCGTGCATAATATTCAACTAGAAGCTAGTGTATCTAAGGGTTTTTCCCTTATTTGAATTATGGAAACCTCTTGATGAAATTCACTATATCTATGTATATGCTCCCATCATGGAGGAAACTTGCTAGATGAGATCCGAGTGAATTGAAAAGAAGAGAATTGTATCGCATTATTTATACTTGTTAGTTTCATATATTTACTCGGTTTCATATTTATTCATTTCTTTAATGTGGACCACTAGTAAGTGTCGGAGTCGAACTCTCGTCACTACCTTTTTGAGGTTAAGCGGGATACTTACTGGGTACACGTTGTTTTTGTACTCATACTACAGTTGTTGTGCATTTTGTTGCACATGCACATATATGTCTAGCAACCCAGTCGGCGCAGTGGAATGGGCGATACGGAGACTTAGGTGAGCTGCATTGTAACGACCCGGTCGTTCGTTTTGAGAATTAGCGCCCCGATCCCCTTATAACCACTTCTCTCATGTCTATTTATGTTATTGGAACTTGTCGGAGCGTTGAATGATGAAATACCAGGTGATTTTGGACACATAGTCCATAAATGTGGAATTTAGCTTTTGAAATCTGGCTGTAGTTAGAGCTGTGTGAAGACGGATCCGAAATGGAATTATGTAAACGACAGCAGGTTTGTAATGCCAATTGTGACCTGTGTGCAAAATTTGAGGTCATTCCGATGAGTTTTGACTTGTTTCGGCATCGGATGTGAATTCTAGAAATTTCATAAGTTCTTAGGCTTGAATCTATAAATAATTGATGATTTTGATGTTATGATATGTGTTTTTAAGACTCGACCAAGTTTGAACAAGGTATTAGGGTCAGTTAGTAGGTTTGGCTGAGGTCTCGGGGGCCTCGGGGTTGTTTCGGATGCCCAATGGGGTAATTTGGAACCTTAAGAGCAGCTGAACCATCTCTGGTTCTGGTGTCTCGCACCTGCGAGTGTTTTTCCGCAGGTGCAGACACGCAGGTGCGAAGGGGGCGCACGCAGGTGTAGACGTAGCTTAAGATGGCCTGACTCGCAGGCGCAAAAGAGTATCTGCAGATGCGGCGCCGCACCTGCGACCTAGCCACCGCAGGTGCGACCCCAGGTCTTTTAGTGAGTTTCCGTACCTGTGATTGTGTTTCCGCATGTGCGAAACCGCAGGTGCGATCCCAGTGTCGTAGGTGCGAAATACCTGGGCTGGTTATACCAAAATTCGAAGGTTTGAAATTCATAACTCCAAAATCGATTGAGAGCTCGATATTTGGCGATTTTCAGTGGAATTTGAAGAGAAGAATCATAGGTAACGTTTTCTAATCTTAATCCATTTGTATATCAATAATCTCTATCAATTTCCTCAATCTAATCAATGAAATTGGGATGAAATTTCCCCAAGCAGAAATCTGAGGATTTAGGGAGATTTAGACGTCGGATTTTGTTGATTCTTGTTCGAGTGGGTTCATGAGAGAATGGGTGTTCGGGAAATATAAACTTTACCCGATTCCGATATGTGGGCCCGGGGGACTTTTTGGGCGAATTTTCTTATTTCGCGTATTAGCTTAGAAATAATTAGTTATTTTGTTCCCTTGAAGTGATATTTACATTATGCAATCGATTTGAATAGATTTGGGTCACCCGGAGTCGGATACTCGTGGCAAGAGCGTGGTATTGAGTTCATTAGCGCAGTCAAGGTAAGTGGCTTGCCTAACTCTGTGCAGGGTACTTCCCCTTAGGTATTTTTATACTGATTTTGATACGTGGACGCCGTGTACGTGAGGTGACGAGTGCGTACACGGGTCATTGTTGCTAAAATTCCATTTTTCCTTCCATGCAATCACTCATTCTCATTCCTATATTAGTGTTTCCTGTCTTAATTGAGTAGTTAGCTTAAGAATAAGCATGCCTACATGTCCTTACTTGATTTCCTCTTAATTGCTACTAGTTGCACCATGTTTAGGTAGTTTTATTCTATTCTTTCCTGTTGTTTTACCTGAACTGTTTAATAAGATGTATCTGACATACTTCTGTGTTTCATATTTAAATTGGGACTACAGACCGAGATCTGGGAGCTTTCCTCACGTACTGCATTGCATATTTAAATTGGGGCTACGGACCAAGATCCGGGAGCTTTCCCCCTGTACTGAGACGCATATTTAAATTGGGACTACGAACGGGGATCCGGAGTTTTCCCCATGTACTGCATAGCATATTTAAATTGGGACTACGGGCTGAGATCCGGGAGCTTTCCCCTTGTACTGTATTACAAATTTACTGTTGATATATATGATGTGCTGAGTTGAGGGCTCTCTTTCTGTTATAATTTCTTCCAGTTTCCATAAATCCTGTTTATCATTGCTATCTATATTCGTTGTTTTAAATTCGTATTGACTTGTTTTAAAACTCAGTAGAGCCTCAGCCTGACCTCGTCACTACTTGACTGGGGTTAGACTTGGCACTTACGGAGTACCAATGTGGAGTACTCACGCCCTTTCCTGCGCATGTTTTCCCCATGTGCATATCCAGGTACCAACACACAGTACAGTGGTTAGGCGCATCTTAGCATATGCATAGAAGACCGCGAGGTAATTCTGCCGCATTCGCAGGATCTCATGAGTCCCCTTCCTACTCTAGTACAGATATAGGTGATATATAGATACATTTTCCTTATTTCTTTGTATAGAGATACAGTAGTTCAGAGTTTGTGACTTTGTGATGTTCCGGGTTTTGGGAAAGTAAAAGCTGTAAATGTCGAGCGGCTAAAAATTTTATAGTATTTCTTCTTCTTTACTGTTTCTATTATTGTTTGCCTTATTTTCCGCAAGTTTTAGGCTTACCTAGTCGTAGGGACTAGGTGCCGTCACGAGATCGTTCGGAGGGTAATTCGGGTCGTGACAAGTTGGTATCAGAGCGTCTAGGTTCATTGGAGTCACAAGTCATGGACGGTTTATTAGAGTCTCAGGGATCGGTGCGGAGACGTCTGTATCTATCTTCGAGAAGCTATGTAATTGTTAAGAACAATCAAATTCTTTGGAATTCCTTATCGTGCTAGTTACTGTCATCAAATTCTTAAATTCTATTCTATTCTTGCTTGCAGATGGTTCGTACCTGTATCGGACGTACCGATGACCAGGCACTCGAGCCCCCAGTTATAGCCATCAGATGCAGGGGCCGGGGCAGAGGACGAGCACGCGGTGCAGCCCGAGCACCGGCAAGAGCAGAGGCTGAGGAGCCCCCAGCAGCTACAGTTGGAGGGCCACAGGAGGTCCCTACTATTACTCCAGACCTCTAAGAGACATTGGCTCAGTTCTTGAGTGCCTTCAGTACTCTGTCTCAGGCAGGTGTACTCCTGATAGCTCCAGCTACATCCCAGGCGGGGGGAGGGACACAGACTCCCGCAGCCCGTACTCCTGAGCAAAGGGTTCACACCGGGCAGGTTCCAGAGTATATTCCTATGCCCCCAGCAGCTCCAGCTCAGCATGAGACTAGGATAGTTGTTCCTGAGGCAGAGCAACTCTGACTTGACAGGTACAAGAAGTACCACCCACTTGAGTTCAACGGAATACCTTCGGATGACGGCCTGGGTTTTCTCGAGGGTTGTCATCGCATTCTCCGCACTATGGGTATTGTGGAGACGAGTGGGGTTTCTTTCACTGCTTTCCAGCTGAGGGGAGCAGCTTATCAGTGGTGGCGTGCTTTTGAGCTTAGTAGTCCGGACGAGGCAGCCTCACTTACTTGGGCTCAGTTCTCCGAGATGTTCTTACTTGAGTTTGTCCCTTAGAGCTTCAGGGATGCTTGGCGTGCGGAGTTTGAGCAGCTACGCCAGGGTACCATGATTGTGTCAGAGTATGCAGTCCGTTACAGTGATTTGGCTCACCATGCACCAGCTTTCGTTGTCACTGTCAGAGAGAGGGTTCGACTCTTTATTGAGGGACTCCACCCCAGTATTCAGACCTGCATGGCCAGGGAGCTGGAGACCGATATTACTTATCAGCAGGCCGTGAATATTTCTCGGAGGATTGAGACTATGTTAGCCCGGGACAAGGAGGAGAGAGAGGCCAAGAGGTCTCGAGAGACTGGTCATTTTCAGGATCCCTTGCACCAATAACACACTATGGTAGGGGTTTTGTGAGTCGCCCCGTTCATTCAGCTCTCCCAGCAGCCAGTGGTATTCCAGCTCCTCCTAGACCTCAGGAGACTTATTATGCACCATCAGTATCTCAGGTGCCTCCTGCTCGAGGTGCTATCACTGTCCAGCCCAGCAGGCCAGTTCAAAGTCAGCAGTGGCCGCCACGTCCTCCGAGGGGTTTCTTTGAGTGTAGTGACCCTCATCATATGATCAAAGATTTCCCCAAAGCGAGGAGGGGTGCACCACCTCAAACTTATCAGGCCCCACGTCTTCCACCAAGTCCCCCAGCTATTCTTCCAACCCCAGCTGCTACCCCACCACCTAAGGCAGCTCAAGGTAGAGGTCGGGGAGGTCGAGGTCGCCCTAGAGGGGGAGGCTAGGCTAGGTACTATGCTCTTCCGGCCCGATCCAAGGCCATTGCTGCAGATTCAGTCATCACATGTATTGTTCTCATTTGTCATAGGGATGCATCGGTATTATTTGACCCAAGCTCTACATATTCGTATGTGTCTTCTTATTTTGCTTCATATCTAGGGATATCTCGGGATTCTTTGAGTTTCCGCGTTTATGTTTCTACTCTGGTGGGAGATTCTGTTGTTGTGGACCGCGTATATTGGTCATGTTTGATTGCTATTAGTGGTTTTGAGACCAGAGTTTATTTACTACTACTCAGTATGGTAGATTTCGATGTTCTATTGGGTATGGACTGGTTGTCTCCCTACTATGCTATTCTTGATTTTCACGCCAAGACTGTGACGCTGGCTATGCCAAGATTACCGAGGTTAGAGTGGAGAGGTTCCTTAGAGTATACTCCCCGCCGAGTCATTTCTTTTCTTAAGGCTCAGCAGATGGTTGAAAAGGGGTGTGATGCATATTTGGCTTATGTGAGAGATGTTAGTGCTGAGACCCCTACAGTTGAGTTAGTCTCAGTTGTCAGGGACTATCCTGATATTTTTCCAACTGATCTTCCGGGTATGCCACCCGATAGAGAAATTGATTTCGGCATTGACTTGTCGCCGAGCACTTAGCCCATTTCCATTCCTCCCTATAGAATGGCTCCTCCTGAGTTGAAGGTGCAGTTACAGGAGTTTCTTGAAAAGGGATTCATCAGGCCCAGTGTATCACCATGGGGTGCTCCGGTGTTATTTGTGAAGAAAAAGGATGGCTCGATGCGTATGTGTATTGACTACTGGCAGCTAAATAAGGTGACAGTAAAGAACATGTACCAATTGCCTCGCATTGATGATCTATTTGACTAGTTACAGGGTGCTAAAGTGTTCTCCAAGATTGATCTGCGTTCGGGTTATCATCAGTTGAAGATTCGGGAGCTGAATATCCCGAAGAATGCCTTTAGGACCAGATATGGCCACTATGAGTTCCTTGTTATGTCATTTGGGCTGACCAGTGCCCCAGCAGCCCTCATGCACCTGATGCACAACATATTTCAGCCTTATCTTGATACTTTCGTCATTGTGTTCATTGATGACATTCTGGTATATTCTCGGTCCCAGGAGGACCATGAGCAGCACTTGAGGACCGTGCTTCAGACATTGAGGGAGAAGAAGTTGTATGCCAAGTTTTCTAAGTGTGAATTTTTGCTTGACTATGTGGCATTCCTAGGCCATGTGGTGTCTTCGGATGGGATCAAGGTAGATACGAAGAAGGTGGAGGCGGTACAGAGTTGGCCCAGATCTTCCTCAGCTACTGAGATCTGCAGTTTCCTCGGTTTGGTCGGGTATTATCGGCGTTTTGTGGAGGGATTTTCATCCATTTCAGCGCCCATGACCAGACTAACCCAGAAAGGTTCACCTTTTGTATGGATTGAGGAGTGTGAGGAGAGCTTTCAGAAGCTCAAGACAGCCCTGACTACAGCCCCAGTGTTAGTATTACCCACAGGTTCAAGGTCCTATACAGCCTATTATGAAGCTTCAAGGATTGTCCTGGGAGTAGTGTTGATGCAGGAAGGTAAAGTGATTGCCTACGCGTCCAGGCATATGAAGGTGCATGAGAAAAACTACCATGTTCATGATCTCGAGTTGGCAGTGATTGTTCACGCCCTGAAGATATGGCGTCATTTTTTATATGGTGTTCTCTGTGATATATTCACGAATCATCGGAGTTTGCAGCACACATTCAGGCAGAATGATCTAAATTTGTGCCAGCGTAGGTGGTTGGAGTTGCTAAAGGACTATGACATCACTATATTATACCACCCGGGGAAGGCCAATGTTGTGGTCGACGCCTTGAGTCGCTGGGCGGAGCGTTTGGGGAGTTTGGCATACCTTCATGCAGCTGAGAGGCCTCTAGCCTTAGATGTTCAGTCCTTAGCCAGTCAGTTCGTGAGATTGAATCTTTCTGATCCTTTCCGGGTATTAGCTTGTGTGGTTTCTTGATCTTCCCTTTATGACCGTATCAGAGAGCGCCAGTATGATGATCCCCACCTTTTGGTTCTTCAGGATAGACTCCGGCGGGGTGATGTCGGGGATGTGACCATAGGTGATGACGGGGTGATGAGGATGCGGGTCCGTATTTGTGTACCTAACGTAGATGGGCTTCGGGAGTTGATTCTTTAGGAGGCCCATAGTTCGAGGTATTCCATCCATCCGAGTACCGCGAAGATGTACCAGGATCTAAGACAGCACTATTGGTGGCGAAGGATGAAGAAGGATATAGTGGAGTTTGTAGCCAAGTGTCTCAACTATCAGCAAGTCAAATGTGAGCATCAGAGACCGGGAGGGTTACTTCATCAGATTGAGCTTCCAGAGTGGAAGTGGGAGCGGATCACCATGGACTTTGTGGTAGGACTTCCTCGAACTTTGAGGAAGCATGATGTTATTTGGGTGATTGTGGATCGGCTGACCAAATCAGCCAATTTCATTCCAGTGCTGACTACATATTCATCAGAGAGGTTGGCTGAGATTTATATTAGAGAAATTGTTTGCCTCCACGGTATCCCAGTATCTGTCATTTCAGACAGAGGTACACAGTTCACTTCACGGTTCTGGAGAGCCGTCCAGCAGGAGTTAGGCACCAGGGTAGAGTTGCGTACAACTTTTCACCCTCAGATGGACAGGCAGTCCGAGCGCACGATTCAGATTCTCGAGGATATGCTTCGTGCCTGTGTGATAGATTTTGGAGGGTCATGGGATCGATACTTTCCTCTTGCAGAGTTTTCTTATAACAACAATTACCATTCCACATTCAGATGGCGTCGTATGAGGCTTTGTATGGTAGGCGGTGCAGGTCTCCCACGAGATGGTTTGAGTCAGGCTAGGCCCGATTATTGGGTACAGACTTGGTTCAGGATGCCCTGGACAAGGTGAAGGTGATTCAGGAGAGACTTCGCACAGCTCAGTCCAGGCAGAAGAGCTATGCGGACCGGAAGGTTCGTGACTTGGCATTTATGGCTGGTGATCGGGTTTTGCTTCGGGTATTGCCTATGAAGGGCGTCATGAGGTTCGGGAAGAAAGGAAAGCTGAGTCCGAGATTTATTGGCCCTTTTGAGGTGTTGTGACGTGTTGGGGAGGTTGCGTATCAGCTAGCCCTGCCTCCCAGCCTAGCAGGGATTCATCCGGTGTTCCACGCCTCTATGCTCCGGAAGTATCACGGTGACCCGAATCATGTTTTGGATTTCAGCTCAGTCTAGTTGGACAAGGATCTATCATATGTTGAGGAGCCTGTGGCTATATTGGACAGGCAGGTCAGAAAGCTCAGATCAAAGAATATTGCCTTAGTTAAGGTTCAGTATAGAGGTCAGCCAGTCGAGGAGGCGACTTGGGAGACCGAGCAGGATATGCGGAGTCAGTACCCTCATCTTTTCACACCTTCATCTATGTTTCTATACTCGTTTGAGGAAGAACGATTTTCTTAAGAGGGGGAGGATGTAATGATCTGGTCGGTCATTTTGAGAATTAGCGCCCCGATCCCCTAATAACTATTTCTCCCGTGTCTATTTATGTTATTAGAACTTGTCGGAGCGTTGAGTGATGAAATCCGGAGTGATTTTGGACACATAGTCCATAAATGTGGAATTTAGCTTTAGAAATCTGGCCATAGCTAGAGTTGTGTAAAGACGGATCCATAATGGAATTCCGAAAGCGACAGCAGGTCCGTAATGCCAATTGTGACCTGTGTGCAAAATTTGTGGTCATGCGGCGAGTTTTGACGTGTTTCGGCATCGGATGTGAATTCTAGAAATTTCATAAGTTCTTAGGCTTGAATCTATGCATAATTAATGATTTTGATGTTATGAGATGTGTTTTTAAGACTCGACCAAGTTTGAACAAGGTATTAGGGTCAGTTGGTAGGTTTGGTTGAGGTCTCGGGGGCCTTGGGGTTGTTTCGGATGCCAAATGGGGGAATTTGGAACCTTAAGAGCAGCTGAACCATTTCTAGTTCTGTTGTCTCGCACCTGCGTGGGTTTTTTCGCAGGTGCGGACAGGCAGGTGTGAAGGGGGTGCACGTAGGTGAGGATGTAGCTTAGGCTGGCCTGAATCGCAGGCGCAGAAGAGCAGCTGCAGGTGCGGAGCCGCACCTACGACCCAGCTACCGCAGGTGCGACCCCAGGTCTTTTAATGAGTTTCTGCACCTGTGATTGTGTTTCCGCATGTGCGGCACCGCAGGTGCGATCTTAGTGTCGCAGGTGCAAATACCTAGGCTGGTTATATCAAAATTTGAGGGTTTGAAATTCATAACTCCAAAATCGATTGAGAGCTCGATATTTGGCGGTTTTGAGTGGAGTTTGAAGAGGATTATCATAGGTAACATTTTCTAACCTTAATTCATTTGTATATCAATAATCTCTATCAATTTCCTCAATCTAATTAATGAAATTGGATGAAAAATCATGAAATTGGGATGAAATTTCCCCAAGCAGAAATCTTAGGATTTAGGGAGATTTAGACGTCGGATTTTGTTGATTCTTGTTAGAGTGGGTTCATTAGCGAATGGGTGTTGGGAAAATATAAATTTTACCCAATTTCGAGACATGGGCCCCGGGGGACTTTTTGGGAGAATTTCCTAATTTCGCGTATTAGCTTAGAAATAATTAGTTATTTTGTTCCCTTGAAGTGATATTTACATTATGCAATCGATTTGAATAGATTTGGGACACTCGGAGTTGGATACTCGTGGCAATAGCGTGGTATTGAGTTGATTAGCGCAGTCAAGGTAAGTGGCTTGCCTAAGTCTGTGTTGGGGACTTCCCCTTAGGTATTTTTATACTGTTGATACGTGGACGCCGTGTACGTGAGATGACGAGTGCGTACACGGGTCATTGTTGCTAAAATTTCATTTTTCCTTCCATACAATCACTCATTCTCATTCCTATATTACTATTTTCTGTCGTAATTGAGTAATTAGCTTAGGAATAAGCATGCCTACCTGTACTTACTTGATTTCCTCTTAATTGCTACTAGTTGCACCATGTTTAGGTAGTTTTATTATATTCTTGCTTGTAGCTTTACCTGAACTATTTAATTAAGTTGTATCCGACATACTTCTGGGTTGCATATTTAAATTGGGACTACGGATTGAGATCCGGGATCTTTCCCCCTGTACTGCATTGCATATTTAAATTGGGACTACGGACCGAGATCTGGGAGCTTTCCCCTGTAGTGAGACGCATATTTAAATTGGGGCTACGGACGAAGATCCGGGAGCTTTCCCCCTGTATTGCATAGCATATTTAAATTGGGACTACGGACTGAGATCCGGGAGCTTTCCCCTTGTACTGCATTGCAAATTTACTGTTGAGATATATGTTGTGCTGAGCCGAGGGCTCTCTTTCTGTTATAATTTCTTCCAATTTCCATAAATCCTGTTTATCATTGCTTATCTATATTCACTGTTTTAAATTTATATTGACTTGTTTTAAAACTCAGTAGAGCCTCAACCTGACCTCGTCACTACTTGACTGGGGTTAGGCTTGGCACTTACGGAGTACTGAATGTGGAGTACTCACGCCCTTTCCTGTGCATGTTTTTCCCATGTGCAGATCCAGGTACCAACACACAGTACAGTGGCTAGGCGCATCTTAGCATCTGCATAGGAGACCGCGAGGTAATTTTTCCGCGTCCGCAGGATCTCACGAATCCCCTTCCTACTCTAGTACAGATATAGGAGATATATAGATACATTTTCCTTATTTCTTTGTA
>ML348970.1:0-10922 GCA_005239505.1 Nicotiana paniculata | reverse complement strand
ACCGAAGAGATTACTCTCAAAATGACCCGACTATCGAAGAGATTACTCTCAATGTGGCTCGAATATCAGAGAGGTTTTTCTCAAAATGATCCGACTATCGGAGAGATTACTCTCAATGTGGCTCGAATATCAGAGACGCCAACTTAAGATGCACAGGGACTCATATGTCCACCTTAAGATTGGAAAGTCATAGTTCCTTTTAAGGACAAATCCACGAAGAGACCAACTTAAGGTGAAAAGGGACTTATATGTCCACCTTAAGATTGGAAGTTATAGAGCTTCAACTCGAAGATGACATCGACTTGAACAATTGGAAAACTTTGAAGATTTGACGGACTTTGCTAACTTCAACTTGAAGAGTGGTTGAATTTTAAAATTCAACTTGAAAATTAGCAGACTTGAAGACTTCAACTTGAAGATTTGGAGCGCTTAAACAATTCAACTTTAAGACCGGCGAATTTGAAGACTGAAACTTGAAGACCGCCGGACTTGAAGACTTCAACTTAGAGACTTGGAGAGATTAAATATTTCAACTTGAAGAGTAGAAAATTTGAAGACCGGAGGACTTAAAGATTTGGTGAACATGAAGACATAGTGAATCTCCGGGCTTCAATGCAAATACTTAGTAGACTCCTAAAAGACTAAAATCATTCCTTTGAAGATACCAATTCACCACAGAGGCTTTCCCCCTTTAAATCAGATGGGATCCAAAGTTTAACAGAAGAATGGTATCCCATCTCGATTTTCAAGTGTTGATTGAATGAATTACACTCCATCGTACTTCATTCAGACAACGATTGGGGGATTATATATCTTTTGAACTTATGCGACTGAACTCAGAATGAAACTCTAAGCTTCCTACGTACCTCGGTGAAGATGATCAAGTCATACTGTAATTCAGAATGGGTGAATTTTTTTTTTATGTCCTAACTTTTGTCTAGCCCGCCTCTTTCGAGATTTTCAATTCTTTTTTTTTGGGCCGTACACAGTTTATACTCTAGTGGGCAAGGAGTATAGGAATGTGTAGTTTAGGCTCATGCGTCAAGGAGCGTTAGAACATGCAGTTTAGGCTCATGCGTCAAGGAGCGTAGTAACTTGCAGTTTAAGCTCGTATTTTAGGGAGCTTTGCGACTTGAAGATTTTTCTCAAATTTGAAGAGCTTCATGACACGAAGTTTAGGTTCGTACGTCGAGGAGCATTGCAACTTGAAGATTTAGCTTACAATTTGAAGTTCCGCTCAAATTTCAAGAGCTTCATTACTTGAAGATTTAGCTCACAGTTGAAGAGCTTTGCAGCTTGAACAGTTTGCTCGAATTTGAAGAGCTTTAAAACTTCTTTGCTCAAATTTTAAAAGCCTTACGTCTTAAAGTTTGGCTGTAATTTGAAAATTTTTGCGACTTGAAGTCTTTGCTCGATTTTGAAAAGCTTTCGACTTGAGTCTTTGCTCGAATTTGAAGAGATTTGCAACTTGAAGACTTTGCTCGAATTTTAAGAGCTTTACGTCTTACAATTTGGCTCTAATTTGAAAAGCTTTGTGACTTGAAGTCTTTGCTCGACTTTGAAGAGCTTGCGACTCGAGTCTTTGTTAGAATGTGAAGAGCTTTGCAACTTTTGAAGAATATGCTCAAATTTGAAGAGCTTTGCAACTTGAAGACTTTGCTCGAATTTGAAGAGCTTTGCAACTTAAAGACTTTGCTCGAATTTGAAGAGCTTTACGTCTTAAAGATTTAGTTCAAACTTGGGGAGATTCGTGACATTTAATACAAACTCATGTGCCAAGAAGTATTACAACCTGCAGTCTCGTGCATTGATGAGCATTATAACTTGCAGTTTAGGCTCGTACGTTAAGGAGCGTTACAACTTGAAGATTTAGCTTACAATTTGAAGTTCCGCTAGAATTCCAAGAGCTTAATTACTTGAAGATTTAGCTCACAATTGAAGAGCTTTGCAGCTTGAACAATTTGCTCGAATTTGAAGAGTTTTACAACTTCTTTGCTCAAATTTTAAAAGCCTTACGTCTTAAAGTTTGGCTCTAATTTGAAATTTTTTGCGACTTGAAGTCTTTGCTCGATTTTGAAAATCTTTCGACTTGAGTCTTTGATCGAATTTGAAGAGATTTGCAACTTGAAGACTTTGCTCGAATTTTAAGAGCTTTACGTCTTAAAGTTTGGCTCTAATTTGAAAAGCTTTGTGACTTGAAGTCTTTGCTCGACTTTGAAGAGATTTCGACTTGAGTCTTTGCTCGAATGTGAAGAGCTTTGCAGTTTGAAGACTTTGCTCGAATTTGAAGAGTTTTTCAACTTGAAGAATTTGCTCGAATTTGAAGAGCTTTGCAACTTAAAGACTTTGCTCGAATTTGAAGAGATTTACGTCTTAAATTTTTAGTTCAAACTTGGGGAGCTTCGTGACATATAATACAAACTCATGTTCCAAGCAGTATTGCAGTTTAGACTCGTGTGTTAAGGAGTGTTGCAATGCATGGACTCTTCAGCTTCATCTTCGGATGAATACTTGCCCCCATTCTTAGCATCCCCTGCTTCTATTTCATCACGAGGCTCAAAGGCAGAAAACTTTTGACCTCCACTTGTAGCCATACTTAATTCCATATCATGTGCAAGAGTTGCTAGTTCTTCAAATATTTTGGGCTTTATGCCTTGTAAGATATAGAGAAGACTCCAATGCATGCCTTGAATGCACATTTCGATGCCAGAAGTTTTGCTAAGGTGATCTTTGCAGTTAAGCTTAAGCTCCTACAGCGGTTGGTGAAGTCAATAACTGGCTCCTAATTTCCTTGATGAGTGTTTGTAAGTTCGATCATGCTTACGATGTGTCTTGTGCTATAGAAACGATTGAGAAACCTTTTCTCCAACTGATCCCAACTATAGATAGAACTACGTTCGAGATCTGTGTACCAATCGAATGCATTACCTTTGAGAGAACGAACAAACTGTTTGACAAGATGATCACCATAAGTCCCAGCGTTGTTGCATGTCTCGACGAAATGCGTCACATGTTGCTTGGGATTTCCTTTTTCATCAGATTGTTGAAGCTTTAGAGGTTGATATCCAGTAGGCATCTTCAAGTTATCAATCCGTTGTGTGTATGACTTTGCATATGCGAGGAAAGATTTAAGCGGAGGATAAATTTTATCTTCAATTGTCCCCACGATGAAGTCTTTCAACTGATCAACATAAATTAGACCTTCTGAAGAAACTTGGATCTCTTTGACCACGATCGTTTGCCTCGCAGCGGATTCTCCCCCTTCTTTATCTTCGGAAAGCTCCACAGGTGCTTGAATTAATTTTGCTTCTACTAAGATCTTGATATCACTTCCTAACTTTTCAAGGCAAGTATCTCGATCCTCCATATACTTGGTCAACATATCAAGTGCTTTGGTCAAATTTGCAAGTTGTTCTTCCATGGTCAAATTGTTAGATCTTGTTCTTGAACTTGGAAAAGAAGAGATGAGAGGTAGAGATGGTCCCACTGGGCGTGCCTGAATTTGTAGACAATAAATTATTGTCAAGAAAATATAATCAAGACCGAAAAATATTGCAACAATCGTAGTATTTTATTTCAATTATTTGAGTGTTACAATCTCTATGAATCCTCTGATTCTTCTTTTTAATAGTAAATAAATTCAAGAGCCTTTGAGCTTGATCTTGAATTTTATTTTATTTTAATCCAAGTGCTTAAAGCTTGATCTTGATCTTGACGTACTTTTAATCCAAGGGCTTGCAGCTTATTCTTGAATCTTCGTCTTGATCTTTTAATCCTTAGAACACTTGAATGCTTGTAGTTTTTAGAGAAATCTCCAGTGTTTGATCCACGAGCCCTTTCTTGCTTCTTGTTGTAACTTCTGGTGTCTTTTATCAGTTATGAAGACCCCTATTTATAGTTGTGGGAGGGAAGAGTTGTAATAAGAACAAACTCTTTCCGACGATCAGATTGAAGAGTGACAAGGCTGCATTTGATTGGCCAGAACATGAAGACCCCTATTTATAGTTGTGGGAGGGAAGAGTCATTGGCCTTTTAATTTGACTTGGCATGCCTTGTCATTTTGACACGTGGAATAATCCTATTGGCTCTTCCGCTTGACTTGGCGCGCCACGTCATATGACACGTGGCATCAATTTGAGCCTCTAGGAAGATGAAATCATGGGCTTAATGAAGTGCGTTCATCACTTTAGCTCAATTAAATGGGCTAGCTCAATTGATTAAGACTTATTTATTTAATCCATATATGTTAGACCTATATAACTAATCTAATTATATTAGCCCAATAAATTTATTTGAACTAATATATCTTGAATTTAAAATATAATCTAAATTTTTTTATGAATTTAAATCCAATAATTTTTGTATACCTACAGCAACTTACATTCTGTCTTCTATCTCATCCGCATTCCTCAAACACAAAATTATTCAACTCGAAGTTATAGAGGCAAAAAAATAAGTTGAATTCAAACTTTTAAACATTAGGCAAAATTAATCCAAAATAATAGAATTTTGAAATCATACCAAACTATAAATCCCATTGAATTGTAAAATGTATATTAATACCTCTTAATTCCGTCGGGAACTTCTTTTTACTAACTTTTAGAATCACTATATAGCTTTTTATTTCGTACATTCTATAAAATAAAATAAAAATAGAATGAGTATTATGCATATTTTTTTGTTTTTCCTCTTAAAAAATCAGAATGATAAAAATACATATAAATAAAGCTAAATCAGCGAATTAATATTTGAGTATTTTTTTGGGTCAAGTCTTTCAGGGTTTAGTTTCCAAGAATGAATCATTTTTCTTTCTATTAAATTATTGCAAACTCTAAAGTGATTAGATTGTCCGTAACTTGGGTTGTTCTTTTTCGTTTCTTAGGATCTTTTTAGGTTTATGCTATCTTCCAATTTATAAGGTAAAAAAATTATAAAGTCCTAATATTAGCACTTCCTATATATTTTAAAAAAGAAAGATTTAATAACTAAAATTTTAATTGATTTTAAAGTCCCAATTAAATGATTAATCCTAAACATTAGAAAAATATCAAAATGTCTATTTTGTTCAAAGGGTTAAAAAAAAAAATATATATATATATAGCACAAAGACCCTTAGCAAAATGTCGTTCGCCTTTTTTATCCTCTAAAAATAGGTTTCACATAAGACAAAATAGTCATTTAAATTATTTTCTAATATTTAGATTTTTGACATTAATTTAAAGTAGGACTATTAAATCTTTCCTTATTTGAGTTAGGTAAAAAATCCTAATATTAAGTAGGAATTATATATATTCTTTCCTTATTTAAATTACCTTTTCTTTTTAAAGAATTAGTAGTTGAGTTTGTCGATATTTTCTAAAACTATAGTAATTAAATGACTTTAGAAGTCCTTTTTTTTTTTGCTAATACTTTAGAAGTCGTTATTCAAGTTTTGAGATTTTTTTCGAATGAGAAACAAAACGCGAGGGCCTGTCAAAGAAATATATATACACACACACACTTAGGACTACTTTCTTTCAAAATATATGAAAGAATTTGAAGTATAAGGTCAACCTCTCTAACTTTCGATTTAAGTTTAGAAACAACTTCATAATTTTTTTTTGAAAACATTATACAGTTACATTTTTATTAATTACATAGAAAACACTATAAGTAATCTACCCATAGATTTTTATCATTTTAAAATGTAAGAAATGCATTAAAATTGAAGTCAAATAAAGAAATTTGATTTTCAAATAAGTAGTAATTAATTTTATGTTAAATGAAACAAGACGGAATTTATTATTATATGTAATAATCACTTGACTGTAGTATGACATTTTAATTTCCAAATTAAATAAAGGGAGGAAACAACATGTATATTTTCCTTAACGTTTGACTCTATGTTGCGTACGCCTTAACCTATTTCACCATTTAGGTAACACACACATGTTGTTTCATCATCGTTGCAGCTATAAATATTACTCGTAGCAACGTACGAGTGGAAAAAGTCCAAAAAAGATCTTTGGATATAGAGCGTGGAACGAGTTTTCCAAGCATAAGACAATCCTTACTTATATGTTTCATGACAATACATAAAAAGCGATTTGTAGCATATTTTCATTTTTTGTTTTTAATAATCTCCAAAAATGACTATCGAGATTTCCAAAAAAAATCTGAGGCATGAAAAAACTTATCTATGATCTGCTTATTTCCCTAGCCGAACAGTGTGACAAGTTCGTGGGATATTTTGTTAGACACACATGTAATTTGATAGGCTTTAGGCACAGTTACTACTGAACGGTCAGATATAGCACTAGTTGTTTATGACTAAAATATTAATTATTGTCATTGTTGCGCGTGTTTGATTTCTTTACTTTATGCTGTGTTTCTATACGGCGATAAAAATGGACATTGCATTATATTATAGCGAAACTTATGACTTGTATCAATGTATGTTGTGCTTATTTTTTGTATGCTTCTTTTTATATGGTAAAAACAAGGACTCGTCACTTTTTAATTATGATGATTGATGGGTAAATTAAGCTGGTGTGCGTGCAGTAAACGGTCAACCAAATTTTGCACATTAATATGGATATGTTATTAGCGTAATGCAGTTCCCACATTCTGTTTTCTCTTTACCATGTAGACGTCGGAGGTTTTAACAATACTTATCTTTAATCATGAGAATAATACTAAGCTAACATGATAAAATATATAAACATTAATTATAGAAAATTGGTACGTGTAACCCGTTTTCAGGGTTTTTAATACCAACTGATCTCTTTTAAACTCAGGGATGGCAATGGGGCGGAGCGGGGCGAGGCGAGTTTGGCAAAACTCACAAAAATTTCAACCCGCTCTCTCCCGCTTGGACCCGCCCCGCCCCATTTAATTTTTTTTTCTTCTTTCTAAAACAAACTAATTCTCGAAGAATAATCGTGTTGATTGAAGGAAAAGTAAGTCCAAAAGTGAAAACTGAGATCTACAAGGGTTAAATAATGAGATAAACCGTTAATGGTTCATTTCTCATTGTACTCGAACTAAATCAATAGTTTATTTACTTTATCATTTTCTACTATAGATATAATATCATTGCAAATATAACCAGAAATGCCTTACTTTAAATGTTGTCAAGTTCAAATGGGAACTCAATTTTTAAAGCTTCATGAAGGTTTCTAGGCCAATTCATGCCTGACATAAAGCATGAATTCCTATGTTCATTCATGGACTGCACAAAGTGTGAGGTGATTTATTAGCACCGCATATAAAGGCAACAACTCTAAGAACTATATTATTTTATAAAATGATTGTTTTATTTAAAAAAAGATAAAATTCAAAGTTGTCCCGCATTGAACCCACATTAAATCCGAAATCCGCCCCGTTTTAAAAATTTTAAAACTGTTTTAATCCGCAACTCGTCCCGCNCGCATCAAATAAAACACGCCCCGCCCCTCCCCCTCCCCCTCCCCTCCCCTCCCCATTGCCATCCCTATTTAAACTTTTGTTCAATTAAGTCAACCCATTAGGATGCCGTTAGTATAAAATAGTAAAAAAGAAAGGGGAAGAGGAAAGTTATCTTTAAACCGGAGTTATATATATTATGATAATTTGCAAAGTCTGTAATTAATTTATTGTGCCTATTGTACAATTCCTTAAGCAATATACTTTCGCTGGTCTTTTCTATTTGTCACGTCAGCCAAAGTATTTGATTCAAATACTTGTCACTTTAGAAATCAAGAAACTATATATCCATTAGTTACTCATTTCAAAAAGAGAAAAAGATAATTTAGTCAAAACTTCTTTTTATTAATATTATTAAATGATTTTATATTAAAAGTTGAAAAAGAACAAATATAAAGGATGGGATGGAGTATGAAATCTTTACCCATCACAATTTAGTAATACTTGTTGTTGTTTATTTTTTATTGATTGGAATTTAATCCCCACTTGGTTTGGCTACCCACCAACCGCAATTTCCAAGGACCGAGGTGCTTAACTTGCGCCATACAATAGGGTTTTCTAGCTCAAAGAAAAGAGAAAATAATATGCTAGCTGTAGTTGATATTTTATTTTATTAATGAGGATAATTGCCTTATTTTAACTGTATGAATGATGAGTACAAACTACAAAGTCTTTCTAAAAAGAAAAAAACTTATGAGACTCTTTGTCTCGGTTGTTCTTTTGACCTTTTTCTCATATTATTATTTCATGCATTTAGAAGAAAAGGCACCACAACGACAGGTAAAAGTATGAGTTATCACCAGATTCACCACTTAGTTACCTTCAAACCAGTATTTTACCCTATCACTATACCAACTTGTTATCGAAGGTTAATTGCGTTTATTTTTTTCAGATATTAATATCGGTAATTATTAATAATTGCATTTTAATGACCAGAAAAAAGAATTAAATAATATTTATTTTGTTGGACCTAGCCAAGAGCAAAGAACACAATAGAGGGTTGTACGATCGGACTATGATCTGATTTACTATTGCATACAACTTGAACGAACAACTCAAACCAGGTCATTTTGTTTTCGAATGATTGAAGAGAATAAACTAAAGCTCCATAATTTATTTATTTTTAAAGAAATTGCTTCTAAATTAAATCCATATTTTTCTTCTTTTGTTTTCTCTTGACAGCAAGCGTTCACACATCGTTTTGATTTAAGTTATTGACTTGGAGATAACATATCAATCAACATTGATCATAGTGTTGGTTAAATGATTAAAAAAGCAGACCAAATATACCCTTCTTTAATTAAAAAGACTTTTTATCCAAGAAAAAGCAGAATGATATGATTCCATTACATAAAGAAAGAGATAAATTTAAAGAAGTAGCTTTCAGTTGTATAATGTTCTGCGTGCTGTGAGAATTTTGTAGGATTGTGGACCTTTAATTTTTTTTATAAATGTGGACATGCATGCAATTCAATCATAAATTCATATCCTATACGTAAAGCAAATCAGCATCGAATTATTGATAGTTTTTTTATGTAAAGAATTACACATAGGCCACATGAATAAAGCAGATACTAAGTGAAAGGCTAACTCTACTTTATATTGAAGATTATCACCAGCTTTGTGAGTTCCTTGCTTTTTCTAAATAAGCTGTTAGTCTCTTTGATATATAGAATTATTGATTTTCTCATGTTTCTATTATTCCCATTGTTCAAAAGTTTCTACTCCGTTATATATATATATTAATTAAAAGTATCATTAACGAAATATCGTTCGCCGTTTTTACCCTTTTAAAATAAAGTTCACGTTGAATAGAATACTTATTTTATTATTTTTCTAATATTTAAGCTCATTAACAACTATTAAGCTCATTAATTATTTTCCTAATAAATAAAACTTAAAATTTTCAATTCCTTCAATTATGGAATTTCAAATATTTTCTACTAAAAGTAGGAAATTTTCGTACCAGGAAAGTTTCGTGGAGTATTAAATTTCTCCTTGCACTTTCAATTAAAACTCTAAAAGTTTTGGTTAGGAATATTAGATTCTCTTTAGGTTTAGGAGGATCTTTTCAGTTAAGAAAATTTTGATAATTAATAAATAATAGGTAACATCGAGCACTTTGCGCACTTTTTCGGTTTAGGGATCCTTTTTTATATATTTTATTTGAACTCCGCGCAATTTTATCTCATATAATTTCTTTTCTATTTCAAATTATATACCCGAATACTTCAATAAAAGAAGCTAAAATTTTATATTTTGATCATCAAATTGAGGATTCTCATTTTCTTTTTCTTTGAGCAAAATTCTTTTGCATTAGTAGTTGAATTCTTTGAGCAAAATTCTTTGAGCAAAATTCTATTTCAAATTTTTCTTTTTTCTTCAAATTGAGGATTCTCATTTAATAAATACATTTTATTTTGGTGTTCTTAATTGAATGACTGTAGACTTTTATCTTAAAAACTTTTGTACCAGCTTTTCAAAAGTCTTTTGTTAACATATAAGTTTTTGTTTCATGCATTAGATGTATAAATTCTGTACAAGTTGTTCGGATTATCCATTTAATCTAAGTCTTTACCCCTTTTAATTTATGTTTTAATTGTAAGTATTGTATTTTATCTTGAACACAATTTAATTCGTTCTTGAAAAGTGTCAAGTTCATTTAATTCCATGTAAGAAAAGAACCATCCTTAGTTCTCTGTAAAATTGTTTTAATTTAAATTTGTCTTCTAAATTAAGAATATTATTACTCAAAAATAATTATTTATGGATAAACATATATCATTGTAACATTGACAGATCTTGTTATCTCTCAGTTATGTACTATTTTTTTAAAATAACATATAAAATACTATTATGTTATGATGAATAATAGATAAAACTAAAGCATATTCTTAGTTTGGAAACTGATGTTGAATATAGTTTGGTGATATTTAAAAAAGAAATAGTATTTGAAGTTAAAATTGAAGAGGTTTATTCGAAAACCACGTTCCAACATATCATTTACGTTATTTCCTATAAAAGAGAGATTTATGTTAATACAAGTTAACATACTATGCCTACTTTGCTTGGACTTCTAAACCAACAACATCCATGTATAAGAACTACTATAATATATATGAGGACTTCTTTATAGAATTTGCTAAACAGTATTAACATTCATTATTTTTAGGATCTTACACTATTGTATAAAATTATATTTTTTAATTTATATTTATATGATTTTCAAAAGGTCTTTACTTATGTTATATATAAATATATATATTTTTTTTTTGGTACGAAGGAAAATATTTTTCAATTTTTTTATGTTTGGCTTAAATGTTTTGAAAAATATTTTCTTTATGAACTTATTTTCCTTAATTGGAGGAGAATGTTTTCCTTATCAAGAGAAGGAAAAATATTTTCCAACACTCCTTCTTAACCTTCCCCACCCTCACCAACCCACCCACCCCCTCTCTCCAAAAAGACTTCTTTTTTTT
>MDKI01282190.1:0-10175 GCA_005239505.1 Nicotiana paniculata | reverse complement strand
CGACTTTTAAACTCCAAGGGGGTTGGTGTGGGGGTGGGGATGACAGTAAATATCGTCTTTGCTTACAAGCATTGTTTCCTCTACAAATAGAGAATTTGTCTATCATAGATATTAATCAAGAATTCTACCAACTTCAGTTCCATCCATTTCTTCGATCAATTTGAATTGCTGTCAATTGTTTATGTGAATATGTTGCCAAGTACTGCAAGCAGATGTGTATTTTGGAATAAACCTCAGTTGTTTAATCACATATAATTCATGGAGGAAGTATTCCTCTGAAGAAGTTGACCTAATAGTTTTTCTTTAAAATATTGCTTCTAAAAATGAATGTATCAATTTCTGGAATGAAATTGAAGCTTGCTTAATTTGGCCTCTAACTGAACCAGGTCATCTAATTTGGGATGAAGTGAGTTCATAATTTGCTTTAATTTTTCCCATCGCTGTCGACTTAGTTGAAACCAGGAGCTCTTCACTCTAGCTTTCTGATGGCCCCTTCAATTGTTATATACGTTTGTTGTTCTGTGTTCTGACATTTTCATCTGCTTTCAATGTGTTTCTGACCTTAACTTTGTTTATAGTATTTGTTTGCAAACCTACGAATAACTAATAAACGCACATTCTTTATCTAAAAACTAATAAAGGCACATTCTTTATAGAAAAACTAATAAAGGCATATTGAAGGCCTACCTCTATGCTGTGAAAATAGGAAATAAACTTCTCATTGACTTAATTAAGTAACAATGTACAGGATGTGTTCATTATATAGAAGTTATAGATTACGTACAATATGGTAGGTAATTAATATCTATTCTAATAGGGTAAGTATATAATCTATAATTAAAATACATAATATCCTTAAGTATCCTATAACATATTCTATAATATTTTTCATATTCAAGTACTATGAATTTAGACGCATATTCTCTTGATATTCCAACATATGCAAAACAACATAAGCTGTATTTCTAAATAGTTTGGTTGGACTAATTTATAGACAGATAACTAACTCCTGTTCTTGGTAACATCAAACAAAAAGAAAGAAGGAAACAGAAGAACATTTGGTGGGATCGAGCATACTTTTGTACATATTACTGAACCTCTATGTTCTTTGTCAATTTTTGGAGCATCTCCCAATTAGTTTAGACGATCCAGTGCTAATTGTAGAGAAATTGATTTTGTTGCCCGATATGCTCTACTTCTTGAAGACCCTTGTATGCGGGATTTTCCCTTATGTCAATAGAATTTCTAGCTTTATGAAAAAGAAAAAGGTAAGATTAAAGGGAAAGCAAATGTGACGGCCTTCAAATTATGCCTTGTGAACTTATGATTCTTTCATTAATGAAGTGCAGGATGATGCTTCTATTTCCTGGAGAAAAAGAAAGAAACACTTCTTTATTTTGAGTCACTCAGGAAAACCAATATACTCAAGGTTCGTGTTAGCATCCCTCTTCTGAAAGCAGAATGCTATTTAGTATTTGCTTATCAGATGTTGCACATCAAATATAATGTCCTCTGAATTTTCTTTTATTATTGATTGAAGATATGGAGATGAACACAAGCTCGCTGGATTCTCTGCCACTTTGCAAGCCATCATATCATTTGTGGAGAATGGGTATATTTCCAATGAATGCTAAATACAGGATTCCTCCATTCTTTCAGTGAAGAGTATAATGATTTTTTGCAGTTTGCCTGATTAATCTCTTTTTTCAGGGGTGATCGAGTCAACCTGATCAGAGCTGGAAAGCACCAGGTTTGCATCAGTAACACCTCACTTCTTTTTAGTCCCTTTACTACTTGGACATTTAGAAGCTGTGGGTTAATAACTTAGTGAAAGACTGAAAGTACTAGATTCCTACTCCCTCCGTTTTAATTTATGTGAACCCATTTGATTGGGTACGGAGTTTAAGAAAAGAAAGAAGACTTTTGAACTTGTGGTGTAAAATGAAGCACACATAATTTGTGTGGCTATAAATCATTGCATAAAGGTAAATTATTTTCAAATAAGGGAAGAGGTCATTCTTTTTGGCACGGACTAAAAAGGAAATAGATTCACATAAATTGAAACGGAGGGAGTATTTATTTTCGGTTCATGTGCGTTATTTTTGATAGGATGGTTAAATGTAATTGATTGTGGAAAATAGACACTTGAGGAAAACATGAAGGAAATGAAAGGTAGTAAATTACTTTTTTGGTTTGCAAGGGTGGTAGTGACTGAGATATAGTTTGCAATGCGATGAACTGAACTATAGCCTAGCTTCTGTAACTCGGAAAGCAAACATAACACTTTAGTACAGTACTGCCCTGATTCGACTTTCCTTTTTCAATAGACATTGTAGATTTGTTTTTCAGGTAGTATTTGTTGTGAAGGGACCTATTTACTTGGTTTGCATAAGCTGTACAGAAGAGCCTTACACGTCACTTAGGGGGCAACTAGAGCTCCTATATAATCAGGTAAGCTCTGTCTGCCCCCCCTCCTCCCTCTTTTCCCTTCTAAATTGGTGACTGTAGTTCTATCCTTTTCGTAGCACCATAGATTCTGAGCTGTTTTTTTTGGAATCCTTCGCATATTAATTGCTTACTGTTTCTTTCTTTCAGATGGTTTCAATACCTCATGTATATGTTGCTCTATGTGCAGATGATACTTATCCTTACAAGGTCTGTAAATAGATGTTTTGAGAAGAATGCAAAATTTGATATGACACCTCTGCTTGGAGGAACGGATGTCGTCTTCTCTTCTCTGATCCATTCTTTCAGTTGGTTTGTAGCTTTCTCTCTCTCTTTGCTTCATCATCATGTATTTCACTTTTTATTGCATATTAGCACTGTATGTGTTTTATGGAGTTAGGTGTTTGGACCAGCTGTTAAATCACAAGGGTTCTGTGACTTCCTGTCTGGTTAAAGCTTTAAAGGACTCTGCAATTTGTTACTTTTTTCTTTTTCCTATAAGTTTGTTTTATTTTATTTTTTAGTTGTAAAGCAAATTCATTGATAGACGTGGGGACAAGGACAAAATAGCGGACAAGATATTCCGCGTAACTTAAAACTGAAACAAAACCTGAGATAATGAAAAAGCAAAGAAACTTTTTTTCAGTCTACTTCACTTTTTAAGATTAATGCGAACTAGTCGTATTTGGCAATGCAATAAATTTAAGCGTATAGCTTATGTGAAAAGCTGGGGAGAAGAAAAAGATGAACTACCTATAAAAGGGAAAGGACTAGGAAATAGGAATGCCTAACATATATAGCAAAAGTAATATTCCATCTCTTGAAGGCTCCGTAGTTGACCAATTGTGGTTTTCTGGTGCAAGGATTTGAACTTTTGTCATCTAATTCTTTTAGTTAAGGAATGGAAGCACTGTTACTTCAGCTTCACAACCAATGTTGCCTTTTGTGGCGTAGCATTATTTGGGAATAATGTACCAATCAAAAATTATTTGCAAATAATTTAGGTGTCAGTTCGGTTCACCATATAATAATCTTAAATTGTTAGGAGTACTCCAGCGTATTGAGTTCTTGCAGTTGATTCATCCTGCTTTTCCTTGTTTTTGTTGTCTTTGTGTCTATTTTCGGACTTATACCAGCAACAACGACAACAACAATAACAACAAACCGAGTGAAATCCCACAAGTGGGGCGGACTTAATTGGAAATATTTTCGTTAATCATATTTTGCTGATCCCCACTTGTGGGAAATCACTTGGTATGTTGTTGGTGTTGTATATTTTGCTGATAGCCGTTTTTGCTCCTCTCTGATCTCCTTTAAGATGTTATAAATTTAATTATGAGGTGCGTTTGGAACTAAGGTTCATTATAAAGGAAATAGATGTCTTGGGAGGGTTTTGCCTCAATTTTGTATTATGCTGTTAGAAATACCTTTTTGATACTTATATAAAGAACAACTTGCTGTTAATTTGGATGTGAGCAGAAAAATCATCTTATATCTGCTATAATACCAAGTATAGCCTAAACGATCATTGTCTTGAATTTCTCAGTTGATTAGTTAATCAAAATTTACTTGTATTCAAGGAATCCAGCCACTTTTCTCCATGCATACACATGCCTACCACTTGCTTATGCAACAAGGCAATCTGCTGGGGCCATCTTGCAGGACGTAGCTGATTCAGGCGTCTTGTTTGCTATATTAATGTGTAAACACAAGGTCTTGATCCTATTTCATAATTACTTCTATTTCTTGCTCGCACATACTAGAAGTACAACAGTCTCATTATGTCTTAATTTTTGGTGAAACCATCCTGAATCGGGTGTAATGCAGGTTATCAGTCTCGTTGGTGCCCAAAAAGCCTCTCTTCATCCTGATGATATGCTATTGCTATCCAATTTTGTTATGTCTTCTGAATCATTTAGGCAAGTTCCATTAGCATTTTGACTTTTGTTGGTCTATTTCCTTGTGTATCTGGTGTGAGTGCAGGAGACGATTGACAAGCTCATATTACATTTATTCTTCAGTTCCCTTATTAGGTTGGTGATAGGTGCTAAAGCCCTTTAGTAAAGCAGTTCTCGTTCTGTGACTTCTTTTCCAGTCTATGCTTGGTGCGAAGTAGCTAAAAGCTGTTTGTTGTGAAGGCAGGCATGGCCCTTCTATGATAACATGTTTCTTCCCTCCTTATCTTAGGGATCGTGTGCCTAAGCATGTTGTTCTTTGTGAAACCCACTGTTGGTCCATTTGACTGATTACACCGCCCATATTTTGTGACTTTTGTCATGTATCTAGGTAATTTCTGTTTTGTCACATTTCATAATATCCCAAATTCGTTCACTTGGATTATCATGCATTTAAGTCAAGTTTTTCTTCAAGAATATCCTTCCTTTTTCTTATGATGCCACAAGATTTATCCGGTAACCATGTGTTTTGAGGCAGTTCTGGAAATTTCAGGCTGTTTAAGTGTATGAACCACTAATCTGGTTGTAATTACTCAACTACCTAAAACTTGTTCTCTACAGGACATTTGTGTATTGTCCCAAGCCAGCATGAAGCCAATACGATCTGTCGGCTTTAGCTGGAAATTGTTTGGTTTCATGGTACTGTATGTTATTGTTTTTCTTCTATTCTGTGTGGTTGGTGTTCGTAATGTTTGTATCATTCTTTTTGATTGAGGGAGGGAGGGATTTTTTCAGTGTGAACTAAACTGTCCGAGGGCATTTTCATATCTCCACATTTGTGAGGCAACGTGCCAGCACCATATAAAAGATTTGTGTTTCTCGATATTTACTATTTGGGATTGCCGCTACTCTAACCTGCTCATTGGCGTCATGCAGGACATCAGAATCCTTTTCACCTATTTGTCTACCAAGATTCAATCCCATGGCATTTTTATATGCTTATGTGCATTACCTTGATGTAAGTTGAGCTAATGTCATCAACTAATATCAAAAACCCTCCCGATACACCCTTTGTCCTAAAATTTTGCACTTTGGTTAAAGGGAAACCTCCTTTTCGCTATTCTTTACTTTTTTAATATTATGCCACTACAAAGTTACACAAGTTATTTTATAACATGTCTAAGTATAAAAAGAAGTGTTGTTATTTGTAGCATGGGACCATGTTCTTTAAATGTTTATACAAACTACGGTTTTACTCTTACGCACTGTTTCCATTATATATAAGACAACCATTTAATAAAGAAATATCAAAGTAAATCTGGCTTTGGATAGTGTTAGCTGGTTGCCTGCAAGAATTCTTCAATTTTCATGATTCACGAATATCATTTAGCATTTTAGTCTAAACAAATGACTCTATTTGCTTGCTTTATTTGACAGGGTGACACATACTTAATATTGCTGACTACAAGTTCAGATGCCTTTTATCATCTTAAAGATTGCAGGTAGATTATAGATTTTTCAAGTAAACTGATGTTTGAAATAACTCATGGCTCAAACATAAAAACGTCCATGATAGTTGGACCTTGGGAAATGAACCAGTACATTTCCCACTATTGTGAATGAACAACTGTTATGTTAAGGAAAAAGTAATGATGTAACTTGTAGGATTCGTGTTGAAAATGTACTTTTGAAGTCCAATGTGCTCGGTGAAGTTCAAAGATCCATGGTAGATGGTGGCATGCGCATTGAAGATTTACCTGATGATCGTGGTTCCCGTTCTGGAGCAGTCTCCCCTCATTTGGGTCAGCCTGGACATGCAACGGATTCATCAGAGAGATTCGACGAAGCATTCCTAGGTGTTGGTGGCCCTGCTGGACTTTGGCATTTTATATATCGAAGTATTCATCTTGACCAGTACGTCTCATCAGAGTTTTCCTCACCAATAAACAGCAGACGACAGCAAAAAAGGTATTAATACTAAATGAAGTTGCTCCCGCAACAATCAATTATTTTGTCCTTTTTCTCTTAGTGAGATGAGCCTTCTGGTGCAGGTTATATAGATCTTACCAGAAGATCTATGCATCGATGCATGAAGAAGGAATTGGGCCTCACAAAACTCAGTTTAAAAGGGATGATAATTATGGTATGTTTTTTTTTTGGCAGCTTTTTCCTGCAATTGGTGCTCGTGAAGCGTAATTCCACGCTTGCCAGCATGATGCTATATGAGCATGCCATACCATCATTTCTCTCTCAAGATTTTCTCTACCTGATGGAGTATGTTTATAACAAAAGAAAGCATTGGTTAAATAGTGGAGACATGATTCATTTGATTTTACTTCTAGATAATTTTTGCTGTTAGAGAATTTTGTGGGCATGTACTCCTTCAACATTGCACTGTTGTTTTATTGGTAGAAACAGGTTATTTTCTTATGGAATCTTATAGGTAGAAAAGAGATGTTTTCTGTTGATAAAACTCAGGGGATAAAGCGCCAATTCCAAATAACATATTCTTATTTTGGTTCATAACTCGTTTCATCTGCCATTCTCTTCTGTTAAACCACGAGCAAGAAGAAAAACCTTATATCCTGGTGATAGTCATAATTGCATGAAAGTCTGATTCTTTGTAAGTGCTCGCCCACCAATTGAAAACCACAAGCACTTCATTCGAATTTGCCAACTTTGGAGCTGATTCTGAGAGCTAAGTGCATATAGACGTATTAGTGAATAAACCTTTGTCTCTCAGAAATTGTTCATTGTGATCAAGTCCAATGTTGTTAACTTTCCTTCTTTCTCGGTAATTTCTTCCTTCCCCCTTCTTTCTCGGTAATTTCTTCCTCCCCCCTTTTTCTTTTTGGGTTGAAACCAAATTCGAGTAATGAATTCCAGTTTTTAAGTGGGGAAGATAGGGATAGATCAGACCCATATGATTTCCTATGTTTATATTGTAGTTTCTTTATGAAATAACATATCCTTACCATATGTTGCAGTTCTCTTGTGCTGGGTTACCCCGGATTTCGAGCTTTATGCTGTATTTGATCCTCTGGCAGACAAGGTATGATTATCTAAGTTTCTTCTGAGCCTATTGTTCGTCTAATTATATCTGGAACAGAACTTCTTCTCCAAACTCTGTTTGCCAGTCAATTCTTTTGGTGTTTATGTGCCAGACGACATTTTGTCTTGGTTGAGAGAAAGCTGCTGGTACATGGGCTGATCGGCCAGTTGGTTCTTGAATTTCAGTTCTTTAAACATGCAGACCTAGGTTGACTTAACGTGGTGTTAGTTTAGTTTGGTTCTCAGCTGTAATTAAACAGTACTGACTTTCATCGTCCTCTGAAAATACATACTAATTACTGCATATATGAGAACATACAAGTTCCATTCTGTATACTGCAAGCTTTTCTTCCTAGTCTGGTAGAATTAAATACAGTCTTACAAGCTATTTGCTGCTATTCGGTTGAAAATCTACACTGTGCGAGCCTTAGAACTGTTATTTCCTGAACGTTCTAGTCCTACCATGCCTTGATTCTTCTTCTTCTTCTTCTTCTTCTTTCTTTTTTTAATTAAATTTAAAATGGCCACTCGGCATCAGGATCTCGGTTTAGTTGTTATATTTCATTAGGTTCTAGTGTTTGCAAAAGTACTTTAGTCTTGTTCGAGATATATATATCAACGTTCGAGATATATATGTCAACGTAGGGCTAAGTGTGAGATTTTGAGGAACTCTTAGCTTTAAAGAACTACTAATTTGTCTTTTAAATTGTTTAGTATTGGTATGACACAAGCCTGGTCGGAGTAGAGTGGGTATAGGGATTCATATAGTTGATCGCAACTAATTAGTGATTGAGGAATAGTAGATTGATATTTTATCGATCCAAAGTACTAGTTTTAGTTTAAGCTACTTCATTGTGCTTATTATATGTGCTATTTCACCAATACATATGCTTCTCTTTATGTATGACCTTTGGTAAATTTCACCTTGCAGGCTCGTGCAATTAAAACTTGCAATAGGGTATGTCAGTGGATCAAGGATGTAGAAAATGAAATTTTCTTGTTGGGAGCGAGCCCTTTTTCATGGTGATTCTTCCAACAATTTCTGTTCTGCATGTACTCTTAACTCTGTCTCCCCCTTTTTCTTTTTGGTGGTAATAGATTTGTCTTAGGTGGCAGCGAATGCCAATTGTAGATATTAAGTTAAGCAGTCGAATTATGAGCTCATCTGTCTAGGCGATATTTTGTTTTGGTTGTTTTATCGATGAAAATTTATAGTTCCTTTTGTATCAAAAGCTTATTTCTATCGATAAATAAATCACAGGTGGACTGTTCCAGGCAGTACTCCATTGCCAGAGTTTGCAGAGATATCTTAATGAATTCTCTTCAAAGATTTTGGTAAATTCGGACGCGGTGTCACATTGGTTTAAATGCATAAGACAAGAGAATTGCAAAAGGATATAATTCCATATTCGGCTTGGATGTTACCCACGTTAAAGTTGTAACTGAACTAGAGAAACAATATGATAATAGCTTCCTGGAAGCTTTATATGCAGTGGAGAAGCAATTTTAAGGTTTGCACAAGGAATCGTACAATCTCATCATTCAAATCGGCTGCATGAAAGAGAAGAATAAACCCAAAGTATTTGGGGAAAACTGGACACTTGTTACTACTATACATAAGGGAAAGCCAATTTTCATATACAAGAGAGAGTTTAGTGGATGGTGTGGAAACAATTAGGTAGCGGACATTGACTGTTGCATTGTTTTGTTCTCCGTTATAGATATGCTACAGAATAGATGTGCCAGAACAGCCGTCTAAGTATGGAATTCAGTTTACTAACCGACTCTAAGTATGCCTTGGTCCGTAAGATCAATTATGTTGCAGTCTTCCTACTTGGAATCTGCATGCAAATACGGCTATTTTGAGTACTGGAAAAAAAGATGAAAAGTTCCATCCAAAATGATACTTCTTTAGTCTCTTACCGAAACAGAGGAGGAACTGAATGTGATCGCATAAAGTTTTAACTCCAAACCACCCTACTTCTCTTGCTTCAAAACTGCATTTTAACAGAGAAAGTACACTAGTTTTCGTTCGCGGTACATAACTCAAGCATAGACTTTGGGTAATTGCGATGATCACAACCGTTATGGAGTTCAACCCTAAACGTGACCCTCTTATGTGCACACTTACTCTCCTTCCTCCTTTTTCTTTATTACAAATACAGTAAAGAGAAAGGGGGAGGAAGAGTTTTAGTAGAGCTTGATATGATAAAAGTCAACATGTTCTAATAGGACTCAAATGGTAATCCATAAGACACTAAATTTAATTGATGTTGGAAAACTAATTCACAGTTGTAGTAGAAATCTTAGTTTATTTAGGATTTGATTTATTTAATTCATGTCTAAATAGGATTTGTAGTTAGAATAAATATAGGAATAAGATTTCATGTTTCTAGTTGAAATATGTTTCATACTATTATAAATAGGAGTCCAGAACCTAAATGTGGTTTTTTTTTACAAGTAGGACGGAAATAAGTGTAAAAAAAAAAGAGTGACGTGTCTATGTATAATGCTCTTTTAAAGAGCGCTATACTTTAGCGGCCGTTTTGGACGTCAAGGTATAGCGCTCTTTAAAAGAGCGTTATACATTAACGCCTTTAATAATCGCGTTATGCCTGGAAGCTGATAAGACATCTATGCATAGCGCGGTATATAAAAGCGCTATATGTATATCGCTTTTATATACCGCGCTATACATAGATAAAAAATGTTTCCCTTCCCTTTCCCCCACGTTTTGAACCTGAATCGTTCCCCCATTTTTTTTAAAAACATAGCAGCGTTCCC
>ML348966.1:0-15519 GCA_005239505.1 Nicotiana paniculata | reverse complement strand
GGGGGGCTCCAGATCAGACCGTTCCAGCTGGACCAGCTCATGTTCCAGAGGGGTTTATTGCTACCTCGGTATTTCAGGATACTTTGATCCGATTAGTGGGCCTTATGGAGAGTGTAGTCCAGACTGGCGCACTCTCTGTTGCAGCAGCCGCATCTCAGGCCGGAGGAGAGGTCCAGACTCCTGTTACCCACCCTCCTAATCAGACCACTCCTCAGGTTCAGACCCCAACAACCAATCCAGTTGGGGTAATTCAGTCAATTGCTCCAGCGCCGCCCGTTAATGGGGTAGCTATGTCCACTGATGCTTTGTGGAGTTTCTAACTTTTGGGAGTTACCAACTTATAAAACAGTTGGATCACATCTGCTCAATAATTTTAATGTTACTTCAATTTTGACCACACAATTAAAGTCACTTTATTTTTAACAATTTAAATGATACCTTTGGGATATAGTTAAGATTAGCATATTATAATTAAATAAATATTAACTTACTTTAAATATTTTTCTTCTACCATGAACGTGTATTAAAAGAAGATGAGTTCTTACATGTAATTCTTAATTAAATGAATCTTACCTTGTGATTTTTTTAATTCACTTTATTTTGTGTAAATAGCAATCTCATATAGTACAATTATATTCCTTTATATGTTTATGTATCCAAATCTATTTCATTCTAACTGACACACATATATATATATCCACACATTTTTTTTTCATATCAACCTATAAACTGAATCCATGGCATCATCTTCTTCTTTCGCGAGTAATTCACAGTACTATCCTCGATGGAAGTACGATGTTTTCCTAGGTTTTAGAGGTGAAGATACTCACAAAACCTTTACAGGGCACTTATATGAAGGCTTGAGAAATAGGGGAATATTCACGTTTCAAGACGACAAAAGGCTAGAGCATGGCGCATCAATATCAGAAGAACTTTGTAAAGCTATCGAAGAGTCTCAAGTTGCCGTCATCATTTTCTCAAAGAATTATGCTACATCGAGGTGGTGCTTGGATGAACTAGTGAAGATCATGGAATGCAAGACTCAATTTGAACGAACTGTCATACCGGTCTTCTATGATGTGGATCCGTCAACAATTCGATACCAAAAGCAAAGCTTTGCTGAAGCCTTTTACAAACATGAATCAAAGTTTAAGGATGATGTTGAGGGAATGCAGAAGGTACAAAAGTGGAGGCGTGCTTTAACTGAAGCGGCAAATCTCAAAGGCTGTGATATTCGTGACAGGTGAGTTGAAAACCCATTAGCTGAAACAGAGGGAATACTTTGCATTCAAATTTGGATGCTTCTATGAAGACTAGCTACACATATTCTATACCTCAAAAATGAGTTAAACAGAATCCTTAAATAAATTTTTCATATTCTAAAAGAAGATTGATGGTTGATTATATATGCTTCTATAAGTAAGAAGACATAGCTTATCAGTTTAGTTGCTCAATTATCTTGTTACATAGATACTATTTTGTTTGGTTCTTGAAGAGTTTGATTTATGTGTCCTTTTTATCATAATTATGCACTATACGATGTGAAAACTTCTTGTTATTGACTTTCTTGCATGTATATATCAACAATGTTCTTGTTTTTTGTAGGATTGAATCAGGCTGTGTTCAGCAGATCGTTGACCAACTTTCCAAGTTATGCAAGTTTTCTTTATCTTATTTGCAAGATATTGTGGGAATAAATCCACATTTAGAGGAAGTAAAATCCCTACTACAGATAGAAATGAATGATGTTGGGCTTGTGGGGATCTGGGGCATGGGAGGAGTTGGGGTAAAATGACAATAGCAAGAGCCATTTTTGAAGTTACTTGCTTCCTTGCGGATGTTAAAGAAAACAATGGTGGAACGCATTCTTTGCAAAATATGGTTCTCTCAGAACTGTTAAGGGAGAACGCTAATTACGTGAATAATGAGGAGGACCAAAAGCAGCTGATGGCTCGTAGACTTTGTTCTAAGAAGGTTTTAGTTGTGCTTGATGACATAGATCATACAGACCATTTGGAGCACCTAGCAAGGGATCTTGGTTGGTTCGGCAATGGCAGTAGAATTATTGCAACAACTAGAGACAAGCATTTGATTTGATAGGGAAGAAGGATGCATTATATGAAGTGACTACACTTGCTGACCGTGAAGCTATTCGATTGTTCAATAGCTTCATTATATGGGATTCATTGTCAACTAATTTTGAACCCAAAAGGCTTGTTCATCTTCAACTCTGGCGCACTTCAGTGCATCATTTATGGACAGGGATAAAGGTACAATAGCTGTATATTCAATATTGTATAAGTTTGCATACATTGTTTTCCCATTTTATATTACACTTCTTCAATGAGTCATACATTTTTCTGTTTGGCTACAATATTTTTCAATCATGTCTAAATACATTTATCAGTACTTTTATTTAGTTACTAAACATATCATTTCCATATTAAGATTAAAATATTAATTTCTAGTTTCACACAAAATAATGTGTTCACCCTCATTGGTCTTGGGAGTAAATCTTTTACTTAATACTTTCTAGGAACAGTAGCAACAATAATTAAAATTCAAGAGAACAGAGGTCATTTAACGAAATAGTTTCTTGATTCATAGATAGCCCACTACCATATTGATATGATAATTCTTTTATCTGGTTGTTCTTGTGTTTGCTGTCTCTCATTCTTTTTGTGTTCTGAATAGCATTTGCCGTATCTGCGAAAGCTAGATCTCATGGAATCTGAAAGCCTGATGCGAACACCAGATTTTACGGGGATGCCAAATTTGGAGTATTTGAATTTGAAGAAATGTAGTAATCTTGAAGAGGTTCACCATTCCCTGGGATGTTGCAGCAAACTCATTCAGTTAGATTTGGATAGTTGTTGTCGCCTTTAGAGGTTTCCATGTGTTAACATGGAATCTCTTGAATATATGGGACTATATTGTTGCTATAGTTTAGAGAAATTTCCAGAAATCCACGGAAGAATGAAGCTGGAGTTAAAGCTTTACATGCAATACTCTGGGATAAGAAAAGTACCATCATCTATTACTCAGTGCCAAACTCACATTACCAAGCTAAATTTGAGCAATTTAAGAGACATTGCAACTCTTCCAAGTAGCATTCGCAGGTTGAAAAGCTTAGTGGAGCTAGATGTGTCGGATTGCTCAAAACTTGATATCTTGCCAGAAGAGATAGGGGATTTAGAAAACTTGGAGTGGCTTGATGCCAGAGATACTATAATCTCACAACCTCCGCCTTCCATTATCCGATTGAACCAGCTTAAATTCTTGAGTTTTGCAAAACAAAAATCACAACTAGGCGTCGAAGATGAAGTGTACTTTGTGTTCCCTCCGGTGGCTCAAGGATTACGCTCATTGGAAATTCTGAATCTCAGTTACTGCAATCTAATAGATGGAGGACTTCCGGAAGACATTGGATGCTTATCCGCTTTGAAAGAGTTGAATCTCAGTGGAAATAATTTTGAGCATTTGCCTCCAAGTATAGCCCAACTTGGTGCTCTTCGATCCTTGGACTTAACAGAGTGCACGAGTCTTACACAGCTTCCAGAACTTCCACCAGAATTAGATGCATTGCGTGCAGATTGTCATATGGCTCTGAAAAGTATTCGTAATATAGCAACCAAGAAGAAGAAATTACAGCGGGTGACATTCAAACCACTGTATGATAACGATGATACATACAATGATTCAATCTGTAATTTGTTTACCATTGTACATTCTGAGAAGAAGGTCCCAAGTTGGTTCCATTATCAGGGAACGGATAGAATTGTATCAGTCAATTTGCCTGAAAATTGGTTCATATGGGATAACTTCTTGGGATTTGTTGTATGTTACTTTGGCAGCGTAGTTGAAAACATAGCTCAATTGTATCCCATGCTGGCTTATGGGATACATCTAAGGCAAATGGAAAAACACCAAATGACTATGGGATTATTAGGCTATCTTTTTTCTGGAGAAATGAAGGAGTATGGATTCCGTTTGTTGTATAAAGATGAACCTGAGGTTGAGGCTGAGGCGTTGTTACAAATGAGGGAAAATAACAATGAACCAACACAACATTGCATTGGGATACGGATGAGCAGATATGACAAGGCTTCTAAAGGTCCATTCCTCACCTATCATCTTTTCTGCACTCATCCTTCAAATATACAAGTGTTCTTAACGAATTTTGTTTGAATCTTCATGTCATCTATGTAATCTATTGAGATTTCATGAGCTTTTGTCATGTTTCAGTTATCATTTATCGATATGAATTATTTATTAGTATTAATAAGTTTTTCTAGTTTCACTGAAAGTCCCTGCTAGTAGAATTTTACTAGGTCGTGTTGTTTTTGTGATTTCATTGATAGGTTGAAAGATGACATTTTTGTTTGTTTGAGCTAAAAACGAAAAGAGATTTCGACGTATTGCTAGTGGGCTATGGGATCTGATTTAGTTCGATGGGTGTAGGTTTGTAAAAATAGCACGCGCTAGTCAGTTTTCGGACTCGTCATTAAAAAATAATCAGCATTTGCCAAGTCATTGAAAAATAGCCACTATTTTGCTGCAACAGAGACCGGTCCAGCATAATTTATTGGAGTTTGGTGCACCTGTGTATGAACTTCCAGCATATTATGTTTGAACTCCAACACGCGAAGTTCCAGCATAATATAGTGGAGATTCAAGCACCTGTGTATGAACTTCCAGCATATTATGCTGGACCGCTGTACTTTGCTGGAACTCCAGTATATTATGTTGGAGTATTTTTCGGATTTTGAACAATGTTTTCGTTCAGATTTATCTTTACATGAAAAGTGGCTAAATTTCGATTACTTTTGAAACTGTGGCTATTTTTGAATGATCACTTGTAAATCTGATTATTTTTAAATTTCTCCCTATTGGTTTATACTACAAGAGAATGGGTCTATTACCTTGATTTTGCTTACTTGGCCCCTTTCTGAAATAGCAAATTTGTTTGAACTCATAGTTTCCAACGTAGTACTTCAAGAGCCATGGATTCTGTTTGATTTGGCCTTGATTTCTGTTTGATCAATATCTGTTTATACCTTACTTGAAAGGAGCATGAATGGCTATTTGATAAACATAAGTACAAGTTAAGTGAATTGGTTGGAGGTTTATTCCTTCTAATTTTGTTTGATCTACTACTATACTTATGAACACATGCTTTTGTATTGTGAAATTTATGAAGTTTGTCTCCTTACTGTTTGTTTCAATATTGACATTGAGTTGATTTCTGGGTTAATTAGCAATTGGAGTACTCGGATGCTTAAACCATTTTATCCTAAGGCTACATGTTAAGAAAGGTTTGTTAAGTTGGACAAGCTGTTTGGTTTAGTTGGCGTAGAAATAAGAACTTTTGATAGTTCATTTGAATTTGTCACCGCCCAAAATCCCTCCGAAGGAATCATGATGACACATAGTCTCTAAAACTAGGTAAGCCTAACACATACCGAAATGATAACAGGTTCTACTAAACAGGTATTAAACATGGACCGGAAATTTCTAAATAAGCCAATAGTATCAACATCATACGTTCTCTCAAACCGGTAGTACAAGTCATAAGCCTTTCTAGAAGTAATTAATATAATGAATATATCATTGTTCCAGAATAATAGGAAACAATGAAAATTACTATTATTTATAAGGGACAACCAAGGACTTTTGTAGTCCTCGCAAAAGTTTCCAATAAAATGTAAACTTTTCAATTAATTACTTCTAGGTCCTGATCTTATTTGTTAAAGTCAAATTTACTTTTTGTTTTTTGGTTAACTTCTTAAAAGCTGTCCTACCTTATTTTTTCTGTTTTTCGAATTCTTATCCAGAGACTGTATTGGAACCCGATTAATTCGGATTCGCGTCGTGTAAGGCTCATTTGGAGGAAGCTTTCCCTACAATTTTTTTTTCATACCCAGACCCGAACTCGAAAACCTTGGTAAGGAAGGAGTAGCCTCATCCGCTGTACTTTATTTTCCCTATTATTTTCTTCTATTGATCTTATCTATTAACATGAAAAATAGTCATGTTTTCGCTAGATTCTTGTTACTTGCTGCTCTCTCATTCTCCTTTTTCATTTGTTGCTTATTATAGTTTTGTACATGTAGGCATTTCTTTTACTTTATATTTGTATTATAAAATTTGAGAATTTTTGAAAATTCTTTTACTTATATGTAGGCATTTCTTTTTCTTTATATTTAAACTTTAATGAGCTCATATGTGTTTACACAATCAATGTTATCAGTCATGATCGGGTTATTAACTTTAATTAATTTTCTAAATACAATAAGTTTGGTCCGATTCGGTAATGTTTTAGTTCAAATTCTGTATTTGTCTTAAAAGTTTATTAAATATCTATATTATTAATCAAGAACTAACTTTAAAAACTAGAATTCAGAATTCATAAACTTCAAATTCTGGCTCTGCATGTGATTTAAAGTAAAAAAAATTCATCAAAATGAAAGTTAAAATATTAAAGGAGTGAAATGAAAGTTTTGCTTTTATATTGAAAAAATACTATTTGAAATTTAATTTTACTAACATAAATTATAGGGGTATTATCGCTTTTAGCCCGTGCCAGAAACTATTTACATCTGGTAGCCGAAAAAGTGTATAAATTTTGTATAATTTTTGTGTATATATATATATATATAAAATATACAAATTTTATATATTTTTTCGGCTATTATTTTACAGCGGCTATACAGTGTCATTTTTCCTAAATTATATTTCTTTAATTAACTTAAAATATCTATTTTATCTCTTGGGTTTGGGCCCGAGCTTAGCACGGACCTCAAGAACTAGTAAATACAATAGAAGATGACTTCGGGGCCTGCGAAAGTCGAACATGTACACCTTGAAGTCTCTAGTGGCATAGACATAAGTCTTCAACCAACTCAATCATAAGTACCTGAATCTGTACAGAAAAATGTGCAGAAGTGTAGTATGAGTACACCACAGTCGGTACTCAGTAAGTATCAAGATTATCCTCGGTGGAATAGCGAGGAGGTACAGTCAAGACATTCACTAGTCAAATAACCTGTGCAATATAGTAGCATAACAATAATAATGGAAAACAGGAAGCAGGAAATGGAAACAAAAGTCAACCACGGAAATAAAAAAACAAAGCAATAATAATTCCGTAGAGTATCGATCAAATACAAATTAGGAACACGAGTACAACCAATTAATCAAGTCTTTCAAATTCAAGTTTTTCACAACAAGGTCACTCTGTGGCATCTTATCTCATAATCACAAATCATGGGTTTCAACCCACTGTCATATTCTCACGGCACCTCATGCCCACATCTCATATCACTTTCGCAAGGTAAAATTCACGTGCTACCATGTACTTTTATCCGTGTCCAATGCTAATAAAAAAAATGTTCGAAGGATCATTTTATTTCCAATAAAGTAAAATTTCAATTTTTGAATCAAGTAGAAAAGCAACAAGGAAATGAGTTTATTTCAAAAATCATTTGAGTGTGGAAAATGACATTTCAAATTAAATAAAGTATCAGATAAGCTACTAATTTAAATATAAAATTTAATAAATTAAACATAATAGCAATTTCTTTTTAAGTAAAGTAGAAACACCAAATAGGGTAAAGAGATTAAGTTAAGAAATCAATTAAGGTCGACTATTATAAATAGTAAAGTACCGAATAAAACACGAGTCTTAACTTAAGAGTCATAGAAGGTAAGGATGTTGCTAATTCGTTTATTTACAACCGTTATATTACTAACAACTCAGCAGGATACAAGGTAATGACTCATCGTAGTAAATTCATCTTGAAAATCAATTCACCAAAATAATAATAGTAGGAAAAGAATTCAACAAGTGACGGCAAGGCAATGAATTAATGAAAACAACTCAATCTTTAAAGTCTCGCACGAAAGAACCGAAGCCAATTCAATACAACAAGGAATACAAAACACATAAATTATTGCAGCGCGCAACCCGATCCCACCGTACAATACTATTCATCCTTATTCCATCATGTAAATATCAATAATAATAAATAAATATATGTTACGGCGCGCAACCTGATACCACCATATAATTAGAGTCAATATCATAATTCACCCTTATTTCACCATATCAATTGTGATGACCCAAAATGTCATCCCGTGTATTTATAGCTAATTCTATATTTTGAGGTCGTGAAAACCTCCTTCTATCTAACCTCGATTCACGTGCGCATCCCGGGCGTGTAGCCGGGAAGCCTTTATGTGAAAAACTGATAAAACTGATAATTTTGTATTTGAAATTTGAATAAAGTTTACTTTGGTCAATGTTTTTGGTAAACGGATCCGGAACCGTGATTTGACAGTCCCGGAGGGTTCGTAGGAAAATATGGGACTTGGGCATATGCTCGGAATCGAATACTGAGGTCCCAAGTCCAAGAAATGAATTTTTAAAGAAAATTGTTTTCTGAAAAAATATAAAGGTTTTTGAAAATGAAATGTTATGTGAAACCTGTGGTATCGGGCCCGTATTTTGGTTCCGGTGCCCGATACAGGTTCGATATGGTTTATATGTGTTATCTGTGAAGTTTGGTATGAAACGGACTTCGTTTGGTGTGATTCGGACCTTAAATGCAAAATTTGATGTTTAAAGAAGTTTTGAGGAATTTCATAGATTTTTGGTTTGATTCGTCGTTTTAGTGTTATTTTATGTGATTGGAACCCCGAACGAGTCCGTATTAGGTTATAAGACTTGTTTGTGCATTTAGACGGGGTCCCGGGGGCCTCGGGTGTGTTTCGGATAGGTTTCGGATCCATTTTTCCTATTTTTTGAACTACTGAACCTGTCATCTGGTTTCCTTCTATGCGATCGCATAGGTGAAGTCGCGATCGCATAGTGTTGCTTCGGACCCCTAGTTTTTCCTTCACTGCGATTGCATAACTCCATACGCGATCGCAGAAGCCAGCCTGCCCCTTATACACGATTGCATAAGATTCTCCGCGATCGCGGAGCACATCTTACACCAGCAGCCAATTCCTTCTACGCGATCGCGCCTCGATTCCCGCGATCGCGATTCACAAAGCACCTGGACAGAATATAAGTTTGCAAAATCGGGGTTTCACCATTTTAAACATATTTTGACTTCTAGAACTCGGTTTTGGGCGATTCTTTGAGGCTTTTTCNGGGGGGGGGGGGGGTCGATTTTCATAATTTTGTAAAGTTTGAAACTTTATTGTTCGGCATAGTTCCTTATATGTTTTATGTGTATTTTGAGCCTTCCAGAGGTCTTTTCGCCTGAGAAGTCTATTTTTGAGTATCGGAATGTCGTATTTGAGGTAAGTATCTTGCCTAACCTTGTGTGGGGGAACTACCCCTTAGGATTGAGTCTTCTTTGTTGATTGTAGTCCGTGTATACGAGGTGACGAGTGCGTATTTGGACTTATTTGTTAATAGATTAGCCTTTTAGGATTCATAGGTTCTTATGTTACCGGTGTATGAGATGTAATTGTTACGTTTGAATCCTTGGTTGTTAATTTCATCCTTTCCTACTAAAATTAGAATTACTTGCTTTTGGATTCCTTTGTCGGCTATTTGATCTTAATTGACTTAATTGAATATCTTACCGCTTTTATCCTCATGCTATACTTGCTTCCTAAAACTGGCAAATTGACTATACTAGTGTTATCTAGCTTTATAGTTGTTTAGCCGTAGTTAGAATATTCGTTCGTTGGTGTCAAGCATGCCCGTGCGTATTACATTGCGCTTTATATGATTTTTCCCTTATGTGCTACTTGGACCTAGTTGATAAACATTTATGTTGTTGGTGTTTTCTTGATGTTGCCTATTATTGGGCCCTTGTTTGAAGTGAGTTTTATTTCGTAAAGTTAATTGTTGAGGCGATATTGGTTATAGCTGTTTCCCTTGCCGGGATGACGTTGTTTCATTATTGACTCCCTTGCCGGGATGGTATGATTTCTATTGTTTTTTATACTGTTAATGATACTGTTTGCGTTGTTGACTCCCTTGCTGGGATGTTGTGATTTATGGTTCTTATTGTTAATTCTCGGATGTTGTGATTTATGGTTCTTATTGTTGATTTCCCTTGTTAAATTGTTGTTTATGTTATTTATTGCACGAGGGGACATTCCATGCCGAGTGTTTGTGAGTTTATGCACGAGGGGACATTCTGTGCCGAGTGTTTATTTGTTTATTGCACGAGGGGACATTCCGTGCCAAATGTTATTTATTTATTGCACGAGGGGACATTCCGTGCCGAGTGTTTGTGAGGTTATGCATGAGGGGACATCCCGTGCCGAGTGTTTATTTATTTATTGCACGAGGGGACATTCCGTGCCGAGTGTTATTTATTCATTGCACGAGGGGACATTCTGTGTCGAGTGTTTGTGAGGTTATGCACGAGGGGACATTCCGTGCTGCGTGTTATTTATTTATTGCACGATGGGACATTCCGTGCTGAGTGTTTGTGAGGTTATGCACGAGGGGACATTCCGTGTTGAGTGTTTATGCATTATTATTTCCGTTGTTCTTGTTTGCTATTCACTGCACTTGTTTTGGTGAGGATGAGAGTAAAAGCACGAAGGGTGATTCCGTGCATTTGTCTTTGGATTTTATTCCGTTGTTCTAAATTTGGATATTTCTACTGATCTCTTACTGCATTTATTGGCAAGATTTGATATTCTTCCTGTACTGCATGGCAAATTTCTGAGTTACGGACTGAGTTCCAGTGGGTAAATCTTGAGGAGATTTTGAACAAGGGATTTTATTGAAAAGTATTATTGAAAAAATAATGGTTTTGAAATAATTATATTTGAATGACTTTTACATCGAAGGTATATTTGAAAAACACTAGTCTTGCCTAAAATGATATTTGGAAGTTATTTATTGGGAAAGCATCCTTGGGAAGTTTCGTATTTTGAAAGAAACTATGTTTTACGTAATTCTCTCTACTAAATATACTTATATCTACTTTTGGAGAAAGTATGTTTTCAAAGGAAACTCTTCCATGCAAAAAAATGATTTTATTTGCAAAAGGTTTTTCATATGAAGTGCTATTTAAAGATTTCTACCAGTTATGGATTTTAATGGCTAAGGCCCGATGTGAATAAACCGACGTGGAGTTGAGCTATTGGTGTTCTCTATTGTATTGTGTTTCTTTTTGATTCGGCTTGTTTTGGTGCCCATCTCTCTGTGTATTTTTGTGTTGTTTCGTGATTGATTTATGTAATTTCCTTCCGCTTTATATTTTCATTGTTGTACATTATTCCGTGAAGTCTTAGGTAGATGTAACGTTCGATCATTTCTATATTCATGTTATTATTTTGTAGACCAGTGGTGTCTTGACTAGTACTCGTCACTAATCCATCGAGGTTAGTCTTGATACTTACTGGGCACCGCTGTGGTGTGCTCATACTACACTTCTACACATTTTTGTGTGCAGATCTAGGTATATATATTGTAGTAGTTGTGTGGATGATTTCCGAGGAGACTTAAGGTAACCTGCTGCTGCGTTTGCAGGCGTCAGAGTCACCTTCTTTGTATTTATTATTCATACACTGTTGCATTTATTTGCAAACAGTTAGGAGTTGTAGAAGATTCGTAGAGCTTATGACTTGTACTACCGTTTTGGGAAAGTTTGTACATTATGTTGAGATTCTATATCAAGACTGTTAGTTCTCCTTATTTATTGTTGTTATTCAGTAACTGCTAGGCTTACCTAGTCCCTAAGACTAGGTGCCATCATGATACCCAACAGAGGGAAATTGGGTCGTGGCAAGTTGGTATCAGAGCTTTAGGTTCATAGGTTTTACGGGTCATAAGCGAGTTTAGTAGAGTCTTACGGATCGGTACGGAGACGTCTGTACTTATCTTCGAGAGGCTACAGAACTATTAGGACAATTTAACTTCCTTCATTCCTATCGCGCGAGTTTATTGATCTTGAAGTTTGAAATTATCGTTCCATTCTTTCACCGATGGTGAGGACGCAAACTGCGGTACCTGATGATGTTACCCGAAACAAGCATCGCAAGGGTCAAAGACAGAGGTCGACGAGGAGCATGTGCCGCAGTTAAGATGCATGTTAGAGTAGTCGTGGAGGATCCGCCAGCAGTTCTAGTTGGGGGAACATGTACTGGAGGTGCCTGTTGCTACCCCGGACTTCAGGAGGCCTGGGCATAGTATTGAGTACAATTGGTACGTTGATTTAGGCAGGGTTGATTCTAGTGCACCAGTTGCTTCACGGATCATGGGAGGAGTTCAGACTCCCGTAGCCTACGCTCCAGAGCAGCGAGATCACATTGGTCAGGTACCCGTTGTCATGACAGCACAACATCTGGTTTCAGTTCAACTGTGGTTAGGGTAGCAGCCTCGGAGGAAGAATACCTTGGACTTGAGAGGTACAGGAAGTACCACCTTTCTATCTTTCAGTGGATTGGCAGCAGATGGTTCCCAGAGTTTTCGGGAGGAGTGTCACTATATTCTTCGTATTTAGGGTATTGTGGAGACGAGCGGGATTGCTTTGTCACGTCTCAGGTTCAGAGTAGTGGGTGGATCAGTGGTGGAAGCATATGAGTTGGGGTGACTTGGCCGAGTTAGCTTCACTAGCATGGATTCAGTCTTTCAGAGATGCTTTGAGAGAGGTTGCACCTCAGTTCCTTCGGGATGTATGGCGCGCGGGGTTTGAGCAGTTGCGTCAGGGCGCTATGTCACTATTGGAGTATGCCGTTAGATTCAGTGAGTTGGCCAGATATGCACTTCGCTTGGTTGCTTCAGTTAGGAGATGAGTCCGTAGAGTCATTTGGGAGATTCAGGCATGATATTCGGTTCAGCGGGACTCGAGAGTTAGAGTAGGATGCCTTGTTTCAGCAGGTAGTGGGGATCGCGCGCCGGTTAGAGAGCACGTGGGACCGGGAGTGAGAGGGCAGAAGAGATCAAAGAGGAAGTTCAGGGAGGCAATGAGGCCTTGTATATTGGAGGAATCTACTGGTCTGTATTATGGAGGCAAGGTACGACACGATAGAAGTTTTGTGGGTCAACCAGTTCAGTTTGCATTACCAGCTTCGCATGGCATTTCAGGTACTCATGGGTATCAGAGGGTTGTGTATTTTTCCACAGCCTTGACGGCAGCGAGATTGTTTTCAGTGTGCAGATGTTATCCACTGGGTGAGAGATTGTCCCAGGATTCAGATAGGTGTGTGGTAGCAGGGTATTTAGGTGAGTAGAGGGCGCCTAAGAGGGGGAGGCCCGACCCATTGTTGTGTTTCATATAGTAAAATAGAGGCCATTGTGCCAGATATCATTACACAAGTATGTTTTGATGTGTTACAGAGGGGCATCAATTGTATTTCATTATAGTTCTGCTGGTCGCGACGAGTTCCCTTATTTGTTGTTTCATTTATGAGTGAGTCCCATGTTTTGCACTCCATTTTGTGTTTGCTCCTGTTGGGAGATTCTAGGAGTAGTATCACGTGTCTATCGTTGTTTATTTCATTCTTGATAGTGGTGAGACTGGAAGTGAGTCCTTGTTGTTCATCGTGGTAAGCTTTATGTGATTTTCCTGAGTATTTTGTTTACGAGTTGTGATTTGATACTCCATCGAGATGTGAGATCAGTTAGTGTTATGATTTTATCAGCTGAGATGAACTAGTGGAGGAATTTCAATTGGTGTGATATATTTTCGGTATGTGATTCAGAGTTGAGGACGAGGTCCTCGTGATATTTGTGATTCAATATGTTTGGACCGGGATGAGTATTGCGGTGGAAATTTTTATCAGGATGGAATTCTTGTGGTTTGTTCATATGCTTTGCTTCTTCCTTGTTATATTGCGTTTGGTAGGTTAGTATTGATAGAGAGTTGTGCCTAGCTGATCTTGTTTGATAGTTCCTTTATATGTTTCTATTTTCATATTCAGACATTTCGTTATGTGTTTCTTTAGTTTAGTTGCGGGAAGTGTGCCCGGTGGTGTTAATTGTGGCTTGATGATTCGGGTGTTTAATAATGAAGTCTTCATGTTCATTGCATTATTATCAGTGTTATGGGGTTTTGGAAACAGAGTTCTTTCAGATGTGGGGCTAATTGCCAATGTCGAGTTGATTTCGGGCAACTATTGTGATCGAAAGTGTTATTTGAGCCTATGTGTGACGTGCTATGTTGTGTGGTCGTGCCTTGTGGGTGTAGTCATGAGTCGATGCAGCGGGTTGAGGCTAATGCCGGATATGGATATAGAATCAGGTCTTTTGTAAATGAGTAGAGAGTGAGAAGTAGATATATGAGGCTTATCGATGGTGATGTGAAGGCTATATTGCGGTTGTGATTGTTTCATCGGGATTATGTGGGTTGGGGTGAGGTGGGATCACCCGCGGCTATGTGTTGGGAGTATACCATCAGCGATTGGATGAGTTCAAGGTGAATCTTGGCACGTTCGAGGACGAACGTTTGTTTAAGAGGGGGAGGATGTGATGACCCAAAAGGTCATCCCGTATATTTCTAGCTAATTCTATGTTTCGAGGTCGTGAAAACCTCCTTCTATATCACCTCGATTCACGTGCACAACCCGGGTGTGTAGCCGGGAAGCCTTTATGTGAAAAACTGATAAAAATGATAATTTTGTATTAGAAATTTGAATAAAGTTTACTTCGGTCAATGTTTTTGGTAAACGGACCCGGACCCGTACCCGTACTCGTACCAGTGATTTAACGGTCCCAGAGGGTCCGTAGGAAAATATGGGACTTGGGCGTATGCCCGGAATCGAATTCCGAGGTCCCAAGTCCAAGAAAAGCATTTTTAAAGAAAATTGTTTTCTGGAAAAATATAAAGGTTTTTGAAAATGAAATGTTATGTGAAACCTGTGGTATCGGATCCGTATCTTTGTTCTGGAGCCCGGTACAGGTTTGATATGGTTTATATGTGTTATTTGTGAAGTTTGGTTTGAAACGGACTTCGTTTGATGTGATTCGGACCTTAAATGCAAAATTTGATGTTTAAAGAAGTTTTGAGGAATTTCATTGATTTTTGGTTTGATTCGTCGTTTTAGTGTTATTTTATGTGATTTGGAACCCCGAGCGAGTCGGTATTAGGTTATAAGACTTGTTTGTGCATTTAGATGGGTTCCAGGGGGCCTCGGGTGTGTTTCGGATAGGTTCCGGGTTCATTTTTCCTATTTTTTGAACTGCTGAACCTGTCATCTGGTTTCCTTCTATGCGAGCGCATAAGTGAAGTCGCGATCACATAGTGTTGCTTCGGACTCCCAGTTTTTCCTTCATTGCGATCGCATAACTCCATACGTGATCGCAGTAGCCAGCCTGCTCCTTATACGCGATTGCATAAGATTCTTCGCGATCGCGGAGCACATCTTACACCAGCAGCCAATTCCTTCTACGCGATCGCGCCTCGATTCCCGCGATCGCGATTCACAAAGCACCTGGACAAAATATAAGTTTGCAAAATCGGGGTTTCACCACTTAAAACATATTTTGACTTCTAGAACTCGGTTTTGGGCGATTCTTTGAGGGGTTTTCACACAAATTGA
>ML348965.1:0-31989 GCA_005239505.1 Nicotiana paniculata | reverse complement strand
AAAAAGAGAAAAAGAAGAAAAGAAAAGAAAAATAAATAAATAAAGTATAAACAGTTGTATTGCGGTGAAAGAGAAATATATGTGGTGACTCTAAATGTAATTGTGCTTAAGGAAGTATGGGGTAATAACATTGTTGTGAAGGTGGAGTTTGGCTTAAAATGAGTTTGAGGTTGAACGTTAAAGTTTATGTATTAAAGTGCTTAGGGAGGTGTAGTCATTCTTATATTCAAATGTATCCTATCCGTCCCGCAGCCTACATTACAACTAAAATAAAGTCCTACTTGATCCTAGACTGAATGAGCTCGATTAGTAGAGTATTACACTACGGGCAAGCCTATGGTGCATCTTTTGTGGCATATGAATGTTGTTTCTGAGAGCGAGTGAATTCTTTCTATCTTGAGTTCCTAAGTGTTCTTAAATTTTATTGTGTGAGGAACTAGCTCTTTGCTTTGGTGAGGGAACATGATTCATGAAGGACACGTAATGTTGTTGACCTCTATGTTAGAGTACTTAGTGAATTGTGAATAAAGCATGGTATTTGTGAGTTTATTATTGAGGTGAGGATGTCAAACCTTTGTGCTTGAACTGTTTTAAATATTCTTGGTATAACGTGTTAAGAGATTTGCTTAATAAGTTGTGTACATGAGTGTAATGTGATTGCTCGAGGACGAGCAAATGTTTAAGTGTGGGGTAGGGGTCTGTATAGAACTGCCTATAGGTAGAGGTCCTAATTTTCTCCAGGACCATTAAGAAGGGACGAGTAACAACACACATAGAGGTCGTTAAACAACACTCGCTTAAACAACTGCTAAGGGGTGGGAAAGGGTATATATGGATATGATGACCGGTGCGCTAATGCCACGTGCAGCTATTTTCTGAGGAGTGATTACCGGACATTGCATTGATGTGATCCTATAGGATAAACAACCTAGGACTCCCCTATCCCTTACATATTTGTTCTTAGACTGTAAATCTTTCAAAACCTTATATATGTGCTTAGACTTTAAATCTTCTAAAACTTTACTTCACATGTGTGCTTAGAAATGCGAATCTTTTCAAAACCTTTATTTGTTTAAGATTATTTGCTACTTGTTTAAATTCACAAAGATTGTTTGGCCCGGAACCACAGTTGTGGACTTTGAGGGGTGCCTAACACCTTCCCCTTGAAGTAATTTCAAACCCTTACCCAATCTCTGGTTATTCAAATATGTGTTATAATGACCCTTAGTAGGTGCCCTAACGCACCTTAATTTGTTAGGTGGCGACTCTTTGATTCCTTGCATACCCCTTTCCCAAAAGGAAACGAGTTGTCCCAATAATGTCAAAAACCCTGACCGATCCGAAAGGAGAGGGAAAAGGGGGGCGTGATAGGATTCTGAGTATTATTGGCTACCGAGACCATTTAAAATGGTGTGTAACAAGAATTATGTGCATCAATGGCAAGTGCAAAAGAGAACGTGTTTACATAACCAAATGGATGTTGGTGATACCATTTATGTGCGTAAATGTGGCATATGTTCCCAAATAGGCCACAACTGCCATAAATGTCCTTCAGCTAGTTTGGGAATCGGTGGTAATTCAGCACTAGGTGTTAGTTCATCCAATGTGCTCAATTATCAAGGATAAATGTAGTGTGTTATTGGAGTAATTTTGATGTACTAAATTTATGTAAATGTTCAGGTTTTAAAATGTATGAAATAAAATTATGTTTCCGATGGGGTTAAATCTAATTGTTATTTATAATTAAAGATTCAATACAACAGTTTAACATACACCCTAAAGAAATAAAAAAAAATCCATTCGCCATTGTCGTCGCTGTCTGGCACTATTTCGTTTTCACCGTCTTCATCTTCTTCGTCAACATCTTGTACGCACCCTTCGAGATCAAAGGCATCGTAATCTAGGCCCCAGTTGACATACATTTCTTGTATTTCATCTCTATCATCAATAAGACCAATTTATTGATTTTTATAACAATCTAGGACTCCTACGTCCAACGAGTATGGTAGAAACTTAGTTAGTCCCTCCCACTGGACCACTGTTTGGAAAACAAGATAATCATTGTCTTTATGTAATTTTTCATTTTCTAATAAATCCCAGTAATGATCCTCTATCTTCCGGGTAGTTAAGATCATTGATAGTATGATGAACAACATGTATCTTTTCCATCTCTAGAATCTCCTTCATCAAATGCTGAATCACTTCTGGTTCATCTTTGTGTGTGTTTGTTTGGAAGGATGCAGACAGTGCTTGTGGTACAACAAGCCCATGCAAGTGACATAGTACTTCATAATCACACCGTTTTGAGTAAAGGAGAAGCCATTGTAGTCTTTCACCCCAAATCCGCATACATTCAGGATTTGTAGAATGCGACTCACCCTCAATAATGTGCCCTGCAACTTTTAGATCAGTGTGTATATTGATAGGCTTATTTTCCAAGGGACACAGAACACCATACCACTTGTCATCAAGAAAATCAGTATATCAACCTAGCTTATTTTTTCAAGGTAGGGATCAATTATATTATGACTTGTTCCATTTGGATCTTTTGAACAACCTTCACCTTTTTGCCTCTTTGTAAACCACTTATTAAATGTTAGTGGCATTGCTGAATTGGATGATGTTCTGGTTCTTCAAATGGTATTTAAATATTGATCTCGTGGTTCAACTTAAGAAGAATTAAGCTACATGTCGACCTGTATGAACACAAAACATAGCGCCTCACCAATATGCGTTATGTGTATTGTCATATCGACATGAAAAAGCTATCGGCCTGAAAAAGTTGTTGACATGAAATGGTTGTCCCACTTGTACCCGAATGAATCAATATCACACAAAACATAGCGCCTCAACAATATGTGTTATGTGTATTATCATGTCGACCTGAAAAAGCTATCGGACTGAAAAAGTTGATGACCTGAAATGCTGGATCAACTTTTATTCGAAAGAATCATTATCACGTGAAACATAGCGCCTCACCAATATATGCTATGTGTATTGTCATGTCGACATGAAAAAGCTGCCTGACTGAAAAAGCTATCATACATAAAAAGCCGGACCCACTTGTACCCCAAAGAATCATTATCATGTCAAACATAGTGCATCAGTAAAATCACTCGTAGATGCCTATAAAAAACTCGTGCATTCTAGTTATTATTTTCATCATAACGAAACAAATAGAAAAACTTTCCATTAATTTTCCATTTTCGAGCATTGCGACATGTTTGGATGCAATTACATACCAAGGTGTTACTATGAAAAACGTGCGATTTTGAAGCCATGTTGGTCAAATTGAAATCTGGGGTGCAGACATTGGATGTGTAAACGAGTTATAAGTTTTTATTCTTGGAAGAAATGTTTTGTTACTACTTTTTTTATAACATCTTAATTAATAGTCTTGTGTTATTCTCTCATTGGTAGGACGAAAAGAAATGTGGTTTTGATGATATGATGAACACATCAATCAAGAATACTACAAATCATGTTTGCTAAACATTTGGAATCTGACCAATGAATTCGAATCCAGATCGCGAAACTACAAGAACAACTTGCGGCATTGAAAGAGAAACTAAAAGAGGCGGAAGAAGAAAAAAATAGTTTGGAGGAGAAATTTATGTGGCTGAAGCATAAAATAATGGGCGATATTTACTAAACAAACACATTGATGTGTTGAGTGTAGTATTATACTTTTATGTTGTACGTGTCTTGTATTATCTTTAATTGATAACGAATTTAAATTTTATGTTAAATTGTCATTTTTTTTATGTTGAAGTGTTAAACTAATAAATATCTGGAGAAATAAAAGTACATGCGCAAATTATGTAAACCATAAATAATGTGGCTATTATATATTTAATATCATATATACAAATAATAATAATTATCAATGTGTCCCACAACCTGTATGCTTTAAAGCATTGGCTGGCCTGAGGCGCATCCCATCCGGCTACACTATCAGGATCATCTACATCACGTTGCCTCTTGATCGAAGGATGCGATGCAACATGATTGTTGCTAAGGCTGGCAGACTCAGTAGAAGCGGTCGTCGGGTAGCAATAACCTACAGAATAATAATATTTTTACTATATGATATAATAAATACTAACGTACGTGTTAGGAAAAAAAATTAATGGTCATACCATGGTCTCAGCGGGCTCCTGAATAAGATCATTTGTCTCTGACATCACATTATCATACAATGCGGTCTCCGTGACGGGCGATGCCGATTTCTTTAAAAAAATAAAAATGTTTTAGATATTACTGATTAAACAATGAGACAAAAACAAATAGAAATAACAGTAATACAAGAAAACCTGCACATGAGTAGCGACACAAGGATTTGTAGGAATATCGAGGTGCACTCAGTCGTCGCCCACTATGCAGGTCTCATGTTGGACGATCATCAGCAACCGTCGATGGCTCTGGGGGATCAGGAAAATACTGATCTCACTCATGTCGCATAATGGACATGCCTGGAATGGAGCTGACGAGTTCAACTACAAAGTCCCTGGGGATAGCTGAAGGTTGAATGACGGTATATCATGGGGAGAATCGTGTGGCTCAGGGTGGTCACCCGGCTGATCATCTCTGATATCCTCCACTAGTGCCTTAACGCCCCCTTGCTGGGGACCCCGTCCTCGCCGACCACCACGACCTCGTGGGACACCCCTTTCTTTCTGGCCACGCCCGCCATGTCTACCACGTTTAGGCTCCACTGGTGGCCTATGATGATACTTCTCTCACGGCACATAACCAGTCTCGTATCTTAATCGCTCATCATCTCGGGAAAGCTTCAATGTATCGACAACCAGATCTGTAAACCGTCAGGCATACTCATGAAAAGGAGCCGCTCCCTCACCGGTATGCTACAGCATCCCGGCATATGGAATGTACCGACCACCAGAAGGATGAATGGGATTCCCAACAAGAAGTGGGGTTAAAGCTACGATACCGACCATGTACTCATGCTCACTATTCGGGAGATTCGGTGCTAATTGCCTAAATTCATGCATATGACGTGGGCTAGCACATAGAAATCTTTGAATAAGGAAAAATTATAGCCCTAAAATAACAAAAAAAGGGGAAAATCTTGGCGAAGCAATGACTATTATTCCTTAGGTGATTATTGGTGGCTCGACAAACTTTTTGGCAATTCGGGTCCGGTCGACGGAATGCATGGAGATGGCGTGGGCTATACAATATAAAATCTGGGAATCAGGTGGAATTCCAGTTTTATTGCCCAAAATGCCAAAAAAATGAGGAACGATCATAGAGAAGTAATGACTATTGTTCCATAGGTCATTTTGATGGGCTGATAGAATTTTAGGCGATTCGGGTCCAGTTGTCTGGATGCATGGAAATGACGTGGGATATAGCACACGAGAAATCTAGGAATCAAGCAGAATTCCAATCTTATTGCCCTAAAAAATCCAAAAAACTAAGGAATGCTCATGGACGATGACTATTGTTCCTTAGGTCATTTTTTGTGAGATGACAAACTTTTAGGCCATTCAGCTCTGGTCGCTAGGATGCATGCAGATGGCGTGGCATGAAAATGTGGGAAGCAGAATTCCAGTTTTGTGGCCATAAAACGATAAATACGAGGAGGGTCATGGCGAAATGATGACTATTGTTTATTAGGTCGTTTTTGATGGGCCAGAAAAAATTTAGGTACTTCGGGTCCGGGCATAGATACATGCAGATGGCGGGTGTTATTGCACACAAAAATTTAGGAATCGTGCGGAATTCAAGTTTTATGGTCCTAAATGCCAAAAAACGAGGAACGGTCATGGCGAAATGATGACTATTGTTCCTTAGTTCGTTCTTTGTGACCGAAAATTTTTAGATGATTCGGGTCCGGTCGCCTGAATGCATGAAAATGGCGTGGGCTATACACGAAAATCTGAGAACTGAGCGAAATTCTATTTTACGGCCCTTAAACACCAAAAACGAGGAGCGGTCATGTTGAAGGATAACTAATGTTCTTTAGGTCGTTTTGGTGGCTGACAAAATTTTAGGTGATTCGGTTGTGGTCGTCCAGATGCATGCAGATAGCGTGGGCTATAGTACACGATAATTTGAAAATTGGACGGAATTCCAATTTTATTGCCACGACCCAATTTCATATCAGGCCGTGATGGCGTCCAGCACCGTTGCTAGAAGAGCCAGCAGTGAACAACCTAGTGATTTCCCATCTTTAACGAGTCTTCCGAGTAATAAATTTCCTTGATTTAAAATATTTAGTAAGAAACAAATCTAAGTTAATAAATGAAAGAAGCTAAATGTATTTATGATCATAGGAACAAAACCAAAATCACAAGTCTACTAATGTGTGCCAAGATCTGGTGTCACAAGTGTGTGGGAAACTAGTAGAATATACAAAAGATGTCTACGCTACTATCTGAAATAGAATAGACAGAAGCAAATCAAAAGAGAGAGACTCCGGCATGCTGCTTAACGGCTTGGAAGGGTAGCTCACCGTGAAATCTCGAACCAAGATCAAGTATGTGCGCCGGACGGATATCCAGATGCACCTGCCTCAGATCCTGCACATTTAAGTGCACAAGTGTAGCGTGAGTAGATAAAACAACATGTAACCAGTAAGTATCCAGTCTAACCTCGAAGAAGTAGGTACGAGAGGTCGACTTTGACACTTACTAAGGCTAATGATAATAGGTCAAAATTATAACTAAGCATGGATTACAAGAAATATACTAAAAACTCAATAACTAGAGATGATAAATATCCTTTTTCACAATTATGAAATCCCAAATTTATATTTCATCATCTAACGATTTATATCATCAAAAATTAAATCAATATTAATTATGAGAAGTCCCAAGAGCTTATCATGCGCAATTAATGTCGAGGTCATACGATCCGAACCAATATAATAATATTTAAACTGTGCACTGCCGAGGGTCGAATGGCGCGAACCATAGATGCATCTATCTGCTACCGAGGTGTTCGGCCCACTCCACAAATAGAAAACTCTTCAAAGAAACACATTTTTTTCAATAACAATCAAGTATACTATTCCCAACCTCAAGTAAGTGAAACTTATCCCTTCGGAATACTTTTACTTAGTAAGTGAAACTTAACCCATTTCAAGTATATCATGATATGGGTCCTAGACTACCCAGACTATAGCATACTTAGTAGCTATGCATAGACTCTCACCACCTTGTACGTACGTAGCCCCCACAAATAGACACACATACTAATTAATTCACCTATGAGGTAAATTCCCTATTACAAGGTTAGAAAGGAGACTTACCTCGTCTCAAAGCCTACTTCCCGGTTAAAAAATGTGCTCACACCCTCAAGTTGGTGCCGAATAAATCCAAAACTAATCAAATAGTATATAAACTAATCAATACATGCACAAAAGTTCGTATTCCAACTATTAAACAGGTTACCCAACCCTAAATGTAAGATTCCTAAATTCACCCCGGGCCCACGTGTTCGGATTCCGGAACGTTTTGAAGAATATTGTTACCCATAACCTCATGGACTATAATATATAAGCCCATAAAAGCTCTCAAATCACCCAAGAGTGAAATAAATAAGCCCAAGAATGGCTAAGTCCCGTTTTTAAAACTCACTGCCCAGCTGCCTCCTTCATCGCGAACGTGGAAGGGCCTCGCATTCGCGAAGGCAAACGGCACAGGCCCCTGGAGAAAACACATCGCGAATGCGGCAGTGGTATCACGAACGCGAAGGCTGGCTTGGCCTACCCTTCACGAACGCGAGGGCTTCTACGCGAACATGAAGAACAATAGCGGCCCAAGCCCAGCCCAGCTCCCCTACGCAAACGCGAGCCGCCTCACGAGAACGCGATGGTCACATGTCCCAGACCTTCGCGAACGCGGAATAGATATCATGAACGCGTAGCACAAAAATCTCCCAGCCGCAATTCCTTCATCACGAATGCGAGAGTCCCTCCGCGTTCGTGAAGAAGGAAACCATAACTGGAATTTTTGGTTTTTCAAGCTTTGCTCCGAGGGGTCCGAAACTCACCCGAGCCACTCGGGACCCTGCCTAAAGGCACCAACAAGTCGGAAAACATGATATGAACCTGCTCGAACTCTCAAAACGTGAAAATCAACAACGGAACTAAGACTCGCACCCTAAAACCAAATTGAATCAAATAATGAACTTCAAGTTTCCAAATTGCTCCGAGCGCGCCAAATCATACTTAGACTACTCAGAATGACACCAAATTTTGCCGGAAAGTCTTAAATGATATAACGGAACTATTCCCGGTCTCAGAATTCCATTTAGACCTAAATATCACCAAAACCTAATCCAAACCAAATTTAAAAAACTTAAAAAAACTTCAAGAATCAACTTTTGATATTAGGTGCCGAAACGCTCCCGGGTCATCCAAAATACGATCCGAGCATACGCCCATGTCTGAGATCATCATACGAACCTATTGCAACCATCAAATCCCAATTCCGAGGTTCTTTGCTCAAAATGTTGACCGAAGTCAAACTTATCTTCTTTAGCCAACCTTAAGGAACTAATTGTTCCGATTTCAACCCGAACCCTTCCAAATCCCAAACTAACCATCCCTGTAAGTCATAAAACAGTAAAAGCACATACGACGAGTCTTATTTAGGGGATCGGGTTTCTAAAAAGAAAAACGAATGGTCGGCTCATTATATTCTCCACCTCTTAAACAAAAGTTCTTCCTCGAACGGGTCTAGAATCATATCTGGAGTGCTGAATAAGTGTGGCTATCTGCTCCCCGTGTCCTCCTCGGACTCCCAAGTCGCCTCCTCGATTGATTGGACCCTTCACTTAACCTTTAACGCGGAAATCCTCTTGGATTTGAACTTGCGATCCTGCCTACCAACAATGGCAATTAGCTCCTCTTCATAACCCAGACTCTCATCTAATTGGATCGTGATGAAGTCTAACACGTGTGATAAGTCGGAATGGTACCTCCGGAGCATAGACACATGAAAGACCGGATGAACTCCCGATAGGCTGGGAGGCAACGCTAGCTCATAGGCAACCTCTCCAACTCGTCTCAATACCTCAAATGGGCCTATAAACCTTGGGCTCAAGTTTCCCTTATTCTCAAATATCATGATCCCTTTCATTGGGGAGACTTTCAAGAGAACCTTCTCGCCTACCATAAATGATAAATCACGCGCCTTCAGGTCTGCACAACTCTTCTGTCTGGACTGTAATGTGCGAAGCAACTCCTGAATCAACTTTACCTTTTCCAAGGCATCCTTCACCAATTCGGTACCATATAACATAGCCTCTCCCGGCTCAAACCACCTGATGGGAGAACGACATCGGCCGACCATATAAAGCCTCAAATGAATCCATCTCGATGGTGGACTGGTAACTGTTGTGTTAAGCAAACTCGGACAAAGGCAGGAATCGATCCCACTGTCCTCCAAAGTCAATCATATATGCTATGATATTGTCCTCCAAAATCTGAATTGTCCGCTCCAACTGCCTATCGGTCTGTGTATGAAATGTTGTGCTGATCTCTACATGGGTCCCTATCTCACTCTGTACTGCTCTCCAAAAATGTGAAGTAAACTGAGGACCTCTGTCTGATAAGATGGAAACAGGCACACCATGCAGTCGAACTATTTCCTCAATGTAATTATAGGCCAATCTCTCTGAAGTATACGTAGTCATCACAAGAATGAAATGTGCCGACTTGGTCAATATGTCTACAATGACTCAAACTGCATCAAACTTCTACAAGGTCCGCGGCAACCCAACTACGAAGTCCATAGTAATGCGCTCCTACTTCCACTCAGGTATAGTCATCTGCTGGAATAGGCCTCTTGGCCTTTGGTGCTCATACTTAACCTATTGGAAATTTAGGCATCTAGCTACATACTCAACTATGTATTTCTTCATCCGCTGCTACAAATAATGTTGTTTCAAGTCACGATGCATCTTCGTAGCACCTGGATGAATGGAATATCTAGAATCTTCTCCCTCAAGCCATCAACATTAGGAACACATAGATGACCCTGGAGTCGCAGAACACCATCCTCGCTAATAGAAACCTCCTTGGCACTACCATGCAGTACTTTCTCCTTGAGAACCATCAAGTGTGGATCATCAAACTATCGAGCCTTAATCTGCTCCAATAGTGAAGACTAGGCAACGACGCATGCAAGAACTCGACTAGGCTTTGAAATACCCATCCTCACAAGTATGTTGGCCACAGACTGAATGTCCGAAGCTAATGGCCTCTCCTTTGCTGAAATGAATTCCAAGCTACCCATACTCTCTGCCTCCTGCTCAAGGTATCTGCGACCACATTCGCCTTGACCGGATGATAAAGAATGATGATGTAATAGTCATTCAGTAACTCAAGCCACCTACGCTGCCTCAAGTTGAGATCCTTTTGCTTGAACAAATACTGCAAGATACGATGATTAGCGTAAACCTCACAGAACACCCCATAAAGATAATGGCTCCAAATCTTAAGAGCATGAACAATCGCGGCCAACTCCAAATTGTGCACAGGATAATTCTTCTCATGGGGCTTCAGCTGATGTGAAGCATATGCAATAATTTGCCCCTCCTGCATCAACACATAACCCAAGACAACGCGTGAGGCATCACAATACACAGTATACATCCCCGAATCGAAAGGAAACACTAGGACATGTCCTATAGTCAAAGTCGTCTTGAACTTCTGAAAGCTCGCCTCACACTCATCGGACCAATGGATCTGAGCAACCTTCTGGGTCAGTCCAGTCAAAGGTGCTTCAATAATTTATAAGCCCTCCACAAACCGGCAGTAATAACCTGCTAACCTCAAGAAGCTTCTGATTTCAGTCGCTGAAGTATGACGAGGCCAACTCTGAACTGCCTCAATATTCTTGGGATCCACCTTAATGCCCTCTCCTGATACAACATTCTCCAAGAATGCTACAGAATCTAGCCAAAACTCACACTTGGAGAATTTAGCATATAGCTTATGTTCCCGCAATGTCTGAAGCACCACTCTCAAATCCTGCTCGTGCTCCTACATGCTATGAGAGTAAATCAAAATATCATAAATGAATATAATAATAAACAAAATAATATAAGGCCTGGAAACCCTGTTCATCAAATCCATAGACGCTGCTAGGGCATTAGTCAAGCCGAAAGACATCACTAGAAACTCATAATAGCTATATCTAGTATGGAAAGGAGCCTTCGGAACATCTGAGTCCCAAATCTTTAACTGATGGTACCCGATCTGAAGTCGATCTTAGAGAACACCCTAGCACCCTGAAACTGGTCAAACGAATCATCAATACGCGGTAACCGGTACTTGTTCTTAATGGTGACTTTTTTCAACTGACCATACTCAATACACATCTGCATGGTCCCATATTTCTTCTTCACAGATAATATAGGTGCACCGTAAGGTAATACACTCGGCCTGGCGAACCCCTTTGCTAGAAACTCCTCAAGTTGTTTTTTCAACTCCTTCAATTCTTTCGGAGCCATACGGTATGGTGGGATGGATATGGGCTGGGTACCTAGAGCCAAGTCAATACAAAAATTGATTTCACAATCAGGTGTCATGCCTGGAAGATCAGAAGGAAATACGTCGGAGAACTCCCGGACTACTAGTACTGAATCAATCGCCGGAGACTCTACGGTAGTATCTCGAACATAGGCCAGATAAGCCAAATAACTCTTCTCGACCATGTGTCAAGTCTTCATGAAAGAGATAACCTGACTAGATGTATTGAAAGACGAACCCTTCCCCTCCAATCTAGGAAACTCCCACATCACTAAGGTAACAGTCTTGTCATGGAAATCAAGGATGGTTGTGATATGAGGATAGACAGCCCATGCGCAGGATGACCTCAAAGTCGGTCATATCAAGGAACAGAAGATCCGCTCTAGTATCAAAACTACAGAATATAACCACACAAGACCGATAGATCTGATCCACAACAACAGAATCGCCCACAGGAGTGGACACACAAACAACAATACCCAAGGACTCGCGAGGAATATCCAGAAATTGAGTAAACAGGGATGACACATATGAATAGGTAGACCCTGGATCAAATAGTACTGAAGCATCTCTACCGCAGACATAAATAATACTTGTGATCACGGAATTTGAGACCACTGCATCTGGTCTTGCCGAAAATGCATAAAACCTGGTTGGAGCTCCACCTGGTTGGACTTCACCTCTAAGATGACCCCAATCCACCTGCCCTCTGCCTCTAGTCAGGCGAACGACTGGCGGGATAGTTGGTGCTGTAATTATGGGCTGCTGGCCCTGCTACACTGCCTCGCCCCGAAGCCTGGGGAAAAATCTACGCACATGACTAAGATCCCTATACTCAAATTAACTCTTAGCGCAGTGATATGCTGCCTGAGGTCTGACCCTGGTAGCCTGAATACCCATTGGAAGAATCCTGAATGGCTGGTGGGCGGTATGAACTCTCTGACATGGCACTGAAATAGGCACTGCAAGAACTCTTATGGCCTTAGTACCCACTCTGTATAGCTGGCGGGCGGTAAGAACTCTCCGGTATAGCGCTAAAATAGGGTCGCACTGGAGTACCCCGTAGAGGCGGAAATGATGAATATGGGGGCCTACTGGGCTTACCCCTCCTGAACTGAACTGAAAGGTAGTGAAATCCACCCCGTGAGACTCTAATATGCTTATATTGTGCAGTCTGTCCCTACACCTATCAATGAAGTCCTAGGGGTCCTCATGTCGCTCATCCCCGAACACAGGAGCGTGAAGCGTGGTCCATCTATCCAGCAACTTCTACGGCTCGCCGGTCACAGCTGGTCTAGGCTCAGGTACAGCTGTTGCAACTAGTTAGGCCCCCCCACAGGTAGTGTGATCGGGGTATGATATACAGCGGCTGTATGCCGAGGAGCCTGAGCAGTAGGGGTCTGTTCTCCCCCTCCCGCCTGAGATGCGGCTAGGTCTGTTGGAAATAAACCATCCTGGATCATAGAATCCATGAACCGTAGCATAAGGCCCATGACCTCCTCGAAGCCTGGTGCTGTCATGAAATCGACTAGAGCTGGCTCTGCTGCGGGCACCTCGCCTTGCTCCTCAACTATGGGATCCTCTACTAGATCCACTGGTGGTGCAACTGGGGAAACTTTGAGACGTCCTTGTCCCCTACCTCGGGTCGGTTCCCTCCCCCACCCTCTGCCTCGGCCTCTAGAAATAGGGGGAGCAGCCCTTCCCGGGTCTATAAAATATGTCGCGCGCATTCTCACTATCTATGAGAATATAAGAGGAATAAAATTAGTACATCATCAACTGAGCATGGATTATAGGAAATATACTGAAACTCAATAACAAGAGATGATAAATACCTTTTTTCGAAATTATTAAATCCCAAATTTATCTTTCATCATCTAACGATTTATATCATCAAATATTGAATCAATATTAATTATGAGATGTGCCAAGATTTTATCATGCGCAATTAATGTCGAGGTCGTCCGGCCCGAACCAACATAATAATATTTAAATTGTGCACTGCCGAGGGTCGAATGGCGCGAACCATAGATGCATCCATATGCTACCGAGGCATGCGGCGCGTTCCACAAATAGAAAACACTTTAAAGAAAAACATTTTTTTTCAATAACAGTCAAGTGTTCTATTCCCAACCTCAAGTAAGTGAAACTTATCCCTTTTGAATCCTTTTACAGTTTTTTAAATATGAGAAAAGCGATCCAATTAAAAATTAAGGGTGCAGCCATTTCAAGTATAACATGATATGCAGCGGCGGACGCAAGAGGTGGCTAGCCGGTTCAATTGAACCCGCTTCACCAAAAAATAATAGTGTGTATATGTATAAATTAGGATTAAAGTTGTGTAAATTTTGTGTAAATATTTATTTGAACCCACTTGAAAACTACTATTTTACGACTAAAGTTATATACTTCTAATATTGAACTTGCTTACACAAAATTCTGGGTCCGCCAATGATGATATGGGTCCTAGACTACCCGAACTATAGCATAATTAGTAGCTACGCACGGACTCTTGTCACCTCATACATACGTAGCCTCCCACAAATAGAACATACTAATTAATTCACCTATGGGGTAAATTCCCTCTTACAAGGTTAGAAAGGAGACTTACCTCATCTTAAAGCCTGCTTCCCGGTTCAAGAAAGTGCTCACACCCTCAAGTCGGTGCTGAATCAATCCAAAACTAATCAAATAGTATATAAACTAATCAATACATGCTCAAAAGTTCGTATTCCAACTATTAAAGAGGTTACCCAACCCTAAATGTAAGATTCCTAAAATTTACCACCGGGCCCACGTGTCCGGAATCCAGAAATTATTGAAGAAAATTGTTACCCATAACCTCATGAACTAAAATATATTATTTTCACTGAATTCCATAACATCTTCGTGGTAAAATCTCATTTTTATCAAAACCCAGGTTTTTCATATAAACCCATGATATTCATAAATTTTCATGTTAAAATCTACCCATAATCTATGTATTAAACTTACATTAGGTAGAAATTACTTACCTTACAAAGCTAGGTCGAAATCCCCTCCTTAAAGCCCCAAAATGGCTAAGACCTATTTTTAAAACTCACTGCCCAGCTGCCTTCTTCTTCACGAATGCGGAACGGGCCTCGCGTTCGTGAAGGAAAACGGTCCAGGCCCCTGGAGACAACACATTGCGAACGCGATAGTGGTATCACGAACGCGAGGGATTCTATGCGAACACGAAGAACAACAGCGGCCCAAGCCCAGCCCAGCTCCCCTACGCGAACGCGAGTCGCCTCACGCGAACGCGATTCGCCTCACGCGAACACAATGATCACACATTCTAGACCTACGTGAACACGGAATAGCTATCGTGAACGCGTATCACAAAACTCCTGCAACCCCAATTCTTTCATCGTGAACACGAGAGCCCCTCCGCGTTCGCGAAGAAGGAAACCAGAACTGGAATTTCTGGGTTTCAAGCTTTTCTCCAAGGGGTCCGAAACTCACCCGAATCACTCGGGACCCCGCCCAAAGGAACCAACAAGTCTGAAAACATTATACTGTCCTTCTCGAACCCTCAAAATGCGAAAATCAACAATAGAACTAAGAATCTCACCCTAAAACCAAATTGAATCAAAATATTGAACTTCAAGTTTTCAAATTGCTCCAAACGCGCCGAATCATATGTAGACTACTCGGAATGACACCAAATTTTACGGGAAAATATTAAATGACATTACGGAACTATTACCCATCTCAAAATTCCATTCGGACCTCGATATCACCAAAACCTAATCCAAACCAAATTTAAAAAACTTCAAAAACCTTCAAGAACCAACTTCTGATATTAGGCACCGAAACGCTCCCGAGTCATCCAAAAATCGATCCGAGCATACGCCCAAGTTAAAAATTATCATACGCCTATTGGAACCGTAAAATCCCACTTACAAGGTTGCTTACTCCAAATGCTGACCGAAGTAAAACATAGCCTCTTTATCCAACCTTAAGGAACTAATTAATCCGATTTCAACCCGGACCCTTCCAAATCCGAACTAATCATCCCCGAAAGTCATAAAATAGTAAAAGCATATACAGGGAGTCTTATTTTAGGGAATAGAGTTCTAAAAAGCAAAATGACTGGTTGGTTCGTTACATTTATGGCCCTAAAATGCCGAAACACAAGGAACAATCATGGTGAAGCAATGAATATTGTTCCTTAGGTCGTTTTGATGGGCCAACAAACTTTTAGGCGATTCGAGTCTGGTCGTGGATGAATGCAAATTACGTGGGCTATAGCACACTAAAATTTGGGAATTAGGCGAAATTCCAATTTTAATGCCCTAAAATGCAAAAAATAAAAATGAGGAACGGTCGTGGCTAAGCGATGACTATTGTTCCTTAGGTCATTCTTGGTAGGCCGGCATATTTTTAGGTGATTTTGGTATGATCGATGGATGCATGAAGTTGGTATGGGCTATAACATACGCAAGTATGGGAATCGGGCAGAATTCCTATCTTCTGGCCATAAAAAAAAATGAGGAACAGTATGGTAAAGTGATGACTATTGTTTCCTACAGCATTATTTGTGGGTTGGAAAAATTTTAGGCGATTCAGGTGCAGTATCCTGGATGCATGCAGATGGCGTGGGCTAAAGCAAACGAAAAATCTGGGAATCGAGCAAAATTCCAGCTTTATGGCCCTAAAACACCAAAAAATGAGGAACAGACATGGCGAAGCAATGACTATTGTTCCTTAGGTCAATTTTGATGGTCCGAAATTTTTTTAGGTAATTCGGGTGCGGTCGCCTGGATGCGTGCAGATGGCATGGGCTATAACATATGAAAATATGGGAATTGGGCGGAATTCTAGTCTTATGAACCTAAATCGCCAAAAAATGAGGAATGATCATGGCGGAGAGATGGATTTTGTTCCCAAGGTCGTTTTAGGTGGGCCAGAAAAATTTTAGGCAATTCGGGTTCGGTCGCCGGGATGCATGCAGATAATTTGGGTTATAGCACACAAAAATCGAGGAATCAAGCAAAATTCAAATTTTATTATCCTAAAATGCCAAAAAATGAGGAGCAGTCGTAACGAAGCAATGTATATTATTCATTAGGACGTTATTGGTGGGCCAGTAAAATTTTAAGAGATACGGGTCCGGTCTCATTAATGAATACAGATGGTGTGGGCGATAACACATAAAAATCCAGGAATCAGGTTGAATTCCAGTTTTCTGGCCCTAAAATGCCAAAAAAGAGGAACGGACATGGAAAAATAAATGATTATTGTCCTTATATCGTTCTTCCTGGGTTAGAAATAATTTAGACGATTCAGGTCCGGTCGCACGGATACATGCAAATGGCGTGGGCTAGCATGTAGAAATCTTGGAATATGGCGAAATTACAGTTTTATTGCCCTAAAATAACAAAAAAGGGGAAATATCATGGCGAAGCAATGACTACTGTTTATTAGGTCGTTCTATGTTGGCTAAATAATTTCAGGTGATTCAGGTCCGGTCGCATGGATGCATGTAGATGGCGTGGGCTATAGCACACGAAAATCTAGGGATCGAGAGGAATTCGATTGTTATGGCCCTAAAAAGCAAAAAACATTAACAATCATAGTGAAGCGATGACTATTGTTCCTTAGGTTATTTTTGGCAGGCCTGCAAAATTATAGGCGATTCGGTTCTGGTCGCTCGGATGCATATAGATGGCATTGGCTTTAGGACACGAAAATCTGAGAATTGGGCGGAATTCCAGTTTTATGGCCCTAGAACGCAAAAAAAATAAGGAACAATCATGGCAAGGCAATGATTATTTTTCCTTAGGTTGTTTTTGATGGACATGCAAAATTTTAAGTGATCAGGGTCCGGTCGCCCGGACCCATGCAGATGGCTAGGTCATAAAAATCTGGGAATTGTCGCCCCCCCCCCCCCTCTTTCCTCCCCTTTCTGATCGGTCAGGGTATTCGACATTATTGGGACAACTCATTTCCTTTTGAGAAAGGGATAAGGAATTGAAGAGTCACCACCTAATGATTTTAAGGTGCGTTAGGGCACCTACTAAAGGTTATTTACAAACACAGATTAGATAACCAGAGATAGGGTAAGGGATTGAAATTACTTCAAGGGGAAGGTGTTAGGCACTCCTCGAAGTCCACAATTGTGGTTCCCGGACCAAACAAACTTTGTGAACAGATAGCATATAAGAAATAAACACATAGGTAAATAGATGAAGCTTTTGAGAAGATTTGCAGTCCAAGCACACATATGTGCTTACGTTTAAAGGTTTTAAACTCTAAGCACATATACAAAATTTTGGAGGTTTTACAATCTAAGCACACATGTGTAAGGGATGGGGGGGGTCCTAGGTTGTTTATCCTATAGGATCACATCAGTACAATGCCCGGTAATCACTCCTCAGAAGAGGGGCTACACGTGGCATTAGCGCACCGGATATCATATCCATGTCTACCCTTCCCACCCCTTAGTGGTTATTAAGCGAGTTTATTTAGAGACCTCTATGTGTGCTGTTACCCGTCCCTTCTTAATGGCCCTGGAGAAATTTAGGACCTTTAAATATAGGCAGTTCTAGACAAAACCCCTAAGGTTAAAAGGATAAAATTCTAAGCGGCAGGGAAGAACAAATAGGAATTTACAAATAAATGCAGGAAAATAAGTAAAGAGGCTCATATTTACCTCCACAGATAATGCACATAAGCAACACGTCTCAAACATAAACAAGAGGCAATTTTATTAGACAGAATCCTAAGACAGGATATCTAAGTGAATATCAATGCACAGAAGTATGCAGCTTGTTTATAAGCTTAATAGCAAGGACCTAATCAGTTTGCATACTGATTTTAAACTTGTTAACCATTAGGCAGTAAACAAAAAAAAAGAAACAGTTTTTCAGTTTTAAAAAAAAAGGTTGGTTACCTAAGGCTTACCTAGGCGTGGGGGAATGCACAATAATTACCAGAATTATTAAAACAGTTTAGAAGTTGTTTTACCTAAAGCATGTTGTTCTAAGTGTTGCAAAGACACGTGGGTTATTACCAGTTTATCTAACACGGGATAATGATATGTGATACTGTCTTATGTCCCTTTTTCATGCATCAGTAGTTTATCTAGGTGTGAGTTAGTGAAATCCTAAAATAGGGTATCTAGTATGAACATGATAAGATGTAGAATGATTTATATGCAAAATTCCTAAAAAAAAACGTGATTTCTAGATGCACAGAAAGTTACAACATGATTTCAGAATATGCAGTAGAACAAGTTTTCATGTTAATGTTGTTATTTAGCCTAGAAGCAGGATTTCTAAGTGATGAGAATAATGTCAAACGAGATGCTGAAGCAGTAAACCTAAGAACATGATATCTAATGCATGACATGCTTATAATATATTGGTCCTAAACATGGATTCTAACGCGCACATAGAAATGTAAGCCTAAGGCATGGTTTCTAACTCACTGATATTGACAACAGACATGGCTACCCTCCCCTTTTCACTATCCATCCCTAATATTCCTTTACAACAACTATTACAAACCAATATTGAATGAATTACATAAATAAATAAGAGAAAATAAGAAGTTACACTATAGGGAGCCTGAAAACAAGCCCAAATTCTCAGAACCTCAAATGCCCGAATGTTTTAGGGCCTTTCTCATATCTGGGTGTGTCAGAGTTCCCTAAGGACCTCAAGGGATCCCGGGCAGTGCTCACACCCAGATTTCACAAGCATAATTGAGTAAGTGCAGTGCGGAAGTGCCAATCCTAATGCATCAGAGTTTAGAGGGATCTCATAGGGATCCCTAAGCAGTCACACATTAGAGGGGCAGAACTTAAGGACCTAGGAGTAAAGTGAGAGTGCTTAACATAATTGTTAAAAGGGACTTGCTTGAAACAATTTTGTGAAATAAAAGAGGAAGTCATTCAGTAAAACAACTTTTGAAAAGAGAGGGATATATATAATTAAACAACACCAGATCAAACATAGAACCAAAATCAAATTGAACCATACTTAAAGAACACGGAACCAAAACAGGAAGAACAAACCTACACATAGGGGTGATGGGGATTGGGGACACATAGAGTTCATATAGTGCACACATAGTTATAGGAGCATGAAAATTCTTATAGGGGTTTAGGGAACCAGGGGATTAGCTAATGGTATCAGCATATCATGAATATCAGAACCAACACAGGATCAAACAACTTAGGATAGCCAACTACTTTGCACAAAAGGTTCATGATAGAAATCAGGGAAAACATAAGTAAGGCAGAGTCACATTGAGGTATACTACAAAAAGGGGGTTCATGAGCAGGCTGGACCTAATGGGGTTGGACATATTCAAAAGCATGCTAATAAAACAGTAAAGTAGACATATTAGTTGCAGGTTGAACAACAAAACCACAGATAGAAGCTATTAGAAACATGATAAACTGAAGCACTAAAAGAAGCATATTGGTTTGGGACTTGAATTGAAAATCAGAGCATACCAGTAAAGGGACAGTAAACACAAAGGTGAAGGGACAGGAGAGCACAATAGTCAGCCTTGGCTTACAACCGGCTAACTCAGAATAATAGTAAGTGACACAAGAGAGAATAAAGCTTTGAGTGTGAGAGATAGAGTTTGAACTAAGTGTGTTCGTGTGTGTTGAGTTCAGTGTATGAGTATGTATCAGTGCATTGTGTTTGTGAGTGTGTACATATATATAGTAGTTTGAAACTAGGTAAAAAGGTAAGAAACACAATTAGGTAGTAAGTTATGGAGCTCAGAACCAATTAGAGCAACAATCAGTCCAACTACTCCCTTAATTAAGAGAGTCATTTCAACTAGTAAAAGACAGGAAACAAGTAAGGAAATAATTTCAATCAGTGCAAGTAATTAGGCTAGGTACAGAAAGATCTAATTAAGGAAACAATCAGTAAGAACCAACTAATAATAGTAAATCACATAATAAGGTAAGAAAATAGTTTACAAGTTGGAAATCAGTAAGGACATCATCACAGGAAATCAGTAGAAGGTCTTAATCAGCGAAAATTATGAATTCAAATAGGAACAATGTTGATTAAGGGGAGAGTTAACACAAAACTTTATGAATAAATGAAATAAACTCATAGTAGGCAAGAAGACACAAAAAATCAGAAACCCTAATGGACACAGTGGTACAAATCACGTAGAATCAGGGACTCAACTAGAAAACAGTAATGACTAGAGGAATTATTAGAACAAACGTAATATAAGCGGAAGAAGCAAGAATCAGAAACCCTAATAAAAATAATAGGGTAGAAATCACAAAATACTCAAATTAATCGAAGCAGATTCATGAGAATCAAACATGCAGACAAGTTGAGAGAACGAACAATAAAGACGAACTCAGAACCCAAAGATTAAACCAAATAATTAGGGGTTTTCAACAAAACGAGTTAGGTAAGGGAGAAACCAAATGAAAATCGTTTAAACACAATAAAAATCATAGAATAACACCTTAAAAATCAAAGAAACCCATTTTGAAAAGGAAGCTCAGAAACCCTAGTTATGAAGATGAAGAGATGCTTCGAAAAACAGAAAGTTTTTTTTACAGAAAATAGTAAAATAACTCGGAATACTCTCAGATCTATTACAGATCTAAAGAGTAAGGGATGAAATTAGTGTTTTGAGAGGAATATACCAAATATGGGCAGAGATCGGCTTAGAAACCATAGGTCTTGCAAGAGAATAGATCGATCTTACTCAGAACGGCCATGGTGGCCTGAGAATGGTGAGCACAGACCCATGGAGGGTGAATGAACAACCAACTAGTCCCTTGAGGACCTCAGGGATGCAAGAATCAGGCCATGGAGAGGAGCCATAAAGGCCAGGGGTGGTGGTGGAACCACCATTGTTACCGGCGAACCAGAAATGGTGCNTAGGAAAGGGGAAATTCGGGCCGTTGATCAAAACTGATCAACGACCAAGATTAAATCCGCACTGAGCCGGGTAGATTTAGGAATTGGGCTTGGGGTCTGTTGGGTTGATTTAATAAGGTTTGGGGGCTGGTTTCATTAGGCTAGAATTGAAATAAAAGTGGTTGTTTGTTAAATAACCATCTTAAATTAATAAAAATAATTTGTAAAAATAGCTAATAATTATGAAAATGAATTTTATGCATAGACAATAGTTTTAAAAAGTTTATTTAGTATTTACAACATAAATGATTAATTTCTGGTGAAAAAATTGTACAAAATTATATGATTGGGATATAATTGCAAAGTTATTGCAATTATAGCCAAAGGTACCAGTTTGGCTAATTATGAAATAATTTGGGCTCAATAGGTCCATAAATATAAATAAGAAATCAAGAAATGTTTGGAAGTTGTTTGTGATGAAATTTTGTAATTATTTATTGGAAATAAAGTATTGGACAAATTAATAAAAACGTAGAAAAATTATGGGAAAATACCAATTGATGCTAATGCGTGATTTTGAAAACATATATGCATTTTGAAATATTTTAGGAAAAATTGGGTATCAACAGCTTCCCCTCTTTACCCGAAAATAATGAAAGAGTTGTTGGGTAAAGATAGATGGCCAATTTTGACCGAGCGAATCAGTTTGAGATATTTAGGGTCGCGCCCTAGTTTTTGAGTTGCCTACATATCCCTGTTTTTACAGGAATCAGGCCGTATGTAGTTCCGGATTCATCGGCGAAGTATACTGATGAAGTTATCACAAGAACGGATGCAATATCTAGGGATAGGCGACTGGAAAGTTTACGGAATATCGGGTTCGAGACAGTTAGGAATACTGGAGCGGGATTGCTCCTGCTGGGATAGACGTTGCTCGTCGGTACCTGCGAATAAAGCAATACAAGCGTATACTATGCATAATTTTAAACATGATGCAGGTTCCCGTTGGACTATGAAAGTTGTCTTTGGACGGTTAGGGATGACGTCCTTAGACCATGATGTCCCGGGCCATGAATTGTTTGATGAGAGATTCACAGGCATGAAATGATGTTCTCGAGCTATGAAGATGGTGCCTCCGAACGATGACTCCTTTGAATAATGTTATGCAAAACTGAGAGAGATCCTCAGGCCATGACATGACGTTCTCGGGCCATGAAGATGGAGCCTTCGAACTATGACGCCTTTAGACAGGTTGGCGATATTTCAGCCCATGATATGTAATAATATAATGCTGACAAGACAAAGCTTACTCTTGCAAATTGAAGGGCAGAGCTTAGCCCGAAAGAGAAGCGAAGTAGATAATGCTTGAGAGACAACACTTAGTCTCGGTGAAAAAGTAAATTGGAGGAGGAGTTTAGCCTCATGCAGATAGGAAGGCAGAGATATCCTTATGCAAGGGAAGGAAGGGGATTAGCGTTATGCATATAGGAAGGCATAGATTACCCTTATTCAAGGGAAGGCAGAAGATTAGCCTTATGTAGATAGGAAGGCAGAGATAGCCTTATGCAAGGGAAGGCAGAAGATCAGCCTTATGCAGATAGGAGGGCAGAGATAGCCTTATGCAAGGGAAGACAGAAGATTAGTCTTATGCAGATAGGAAGGCAGAAGATTAGCCTTATGCAAATAGAGGTAGAGCTTAACCTCATGTAAATGTGGGCAGAGCTTAATACCGTGCAAGATGAAGGCAGGGCTTGACCCTATGCAAAGGAACAAATAGAGAATGCTAATAGGATTTCTTAGCTGGTAATAGGTTATGGTATTGCGATTGTTGCGAGAACTGTGACTATGGAGCACGTTCGTTCTTTTGTTCTGATAGTAAACCTTGCATTTGCGACTGTGTTGAAGTTCGTGACTTCAAATCTTATTTGTTCTTTATTCCTGCATCCAAAGAGAAATCGTGAGTTCTATAGATGGGGAAAGTTGGTTCATACCCCCGCTGGCTTTGCTTTCTTCGTTCTGTTTGGTCTGATGATCCTGTTTATGTCATCGGGGTAGCATTTTCTAAACAGAGCTATATTTTGAAGAAATGCATGATTTTATAAAGACATAGTAAAATATATTTTAAGGAATTTAGATGAACCGACGACCGTGACATGGTTCAAACATTGCAACCACATGCTACGGAATTTTGAGGGTCCTCCTCAAAATTCTGCCCCAGTTAGATGGTTGATGATTCTGATCGTTGTTCATGTTGCGATCGGCTGAACCTGCTTCGCAATATTGAGGGTCCTTCTAAAAATTCTGCCCCACTTTCCAATTGCGGGGGGAAATGAGATTTTTAATGAATTATGACCGAACCCATAGGGCTGCCTACGTATCCCCTCTTAAATTGGAATCAGGTCAGGCGTAGTTCAGTTTACAGCATAGAAAGTTACACATAATATCGTTTGACTACATCTGAATTGATTGGCTTTGGCCAAACTTCTCCGTCCATTTCTGCAAGTATGAGAGCTCCTCCTGTCAATACTCGGTGAACAATATACGGTCCTTTCCAGTTGGGAGAAAATTTCCCTTTGGCTTCGTCTTGATGTGGAAAAATCTTCTTTAACACCAGTTGCCCCGGTGTGAACTATCTTGTCTTGACTCTCTTGTTGAAGTCTCTGGACATTTTATTCTGATAAAGTTGACCATGACATATTGCATTCATCATTTTCCCATCTATGAGGGCCAACTGCTCGTAGCGGACTTTTATCCATTCTGCGTTGTTGAGCTCAGCTTCTTGTATGATTATTAGGGAAGGGATCTCCACTTCTACAAGGATAACAGCTTCCATACCATAAACCAGTAAATAAAGATTTTCCCCGGTTGATGTGCGGACTGTGGTGCGGTATCCCAATAAGGCGACTGATAATATTTCATGACATTGTTTGTGCTTTTCTATCATCTTTCTCAATATCTTTTTGATGTTCTTGTTGGCGGCTTCCACAGCTCCATTCATCTGTGGTCTATAGACTGTGGAATTCTTGTGCTTCATTTTGAAAGTCTCGCACATAGCTTTCATCAGATCACTATTGGATTGGAGCCGTTGTCGGTGATGATTGACTCCGGAACCCCGAACCGACAAATGATCCGGTCACGGACAAAGTCTTCCACGACATTCTTAGTCACTGCTTTGTATGATTCCACTTCTACCCATTTGGTGAAGTAATAAATAGCTACTAGGATGAACCTGTGTCCATTTGAGGCTGTGGGCTCGATTGGTCCAATAACGTCCATTCCCCAGGCAACGAACGGCCAAGGTGAGCTTGTTGCATTAGGCTCATTTGGGGGTACCTTTATCATATATGCATGTACCTGACATTGATAGCATTTCCAGACATATTGGATGCAATTCGTTTCCATGGTCATCTAGAAGTAACCGGCTTTGAGTATTTTCTTTGCTAAAACAAAACCATTCATATGTGGGCCGCAGGTCCCAGCATGTATCTATTCAAGTAGTCCGGAAGCTTCCTTTGCATCGACACATCTCAATAATCCCAAGCAGGGAGTTCTCCTGTATAGGTTTCCTCTGTTGAGAAAGAAATTGTTTGACAATCTCCGGAGCATGCGTTTCTGAGTGTGATTTCAAGATCTGGGTACTCTCCTTTTGACAAGTATTCCCTGATGTCGTGGAATCGTGGTCTTCCGTCTTCTTCTTCTTAAACATGGGCACAATATGCCGGCCGGTTATGGATCTTCACTAGAATAGGATCAATGAAGTTCTTATATGTGTGTTGTATCATAGATGATAGAGTGGCCAATGCTTCGGCAAATTCGTTCTAAACTCTGGGGACGTGCCGAAATTCTGTGTTTGTGAACCTTTTCCTCAATTCCTGCACATGGTGCAGATATGGCAATATCTTGGGATTCTTGGTAGCCCATTCTCGTTGTACTTGGTGTATTAGCAGATCTGAGTCACGAATTACTAGCATCCTAGATATTTATGTCAATGGCCTTATTGAGCCCTAAGATGCAGGCCTCATATTCTGCCATATTGTTGTTACAGGAAAATCTATGTTTGGAAGATACCGTGTAATGGTTTCCGATATCGGGACAGCTCTAACGCCGGCTCCTTTGAAATTGGCTGCTCTGTCGAAGAACATTCTTCACCCGTCGTAGGATTCTGCACTGTCTTCCCCTATGAATGACACTTCTTCATCGGAAAAATACGTTTTCAGGGGTTCGTATTCTCCTCCCACGGGATTCTCGACAAGATGATCTGCCAGTGCTTGCCCCTTGACCGCTTTCTAAGTCACATAGACAATGTCGAACTCACTCAGTAGGATTTGCCATTTGGCCAGTGGGCATGGGCTTCTGAAAGATATATTTCAAGGGATCCTCCTTGATATGAGATACGTTGTGTAGGCACAGAAGTAATGCCTTAGCTTTTGGGCTACCCAGGTTAGAGAACAGCAGGTACGTTCCGGTAGAGAATACCGTGCCTCATGTGGGGTGAACTTCTTACTCATATAATAAATAACCTGTTCCTTTCTTCATGTCTCATCGTGCTGCCCCATAACACAACCAAAAGCTCCATCTAATACTGCAAGGTAGAGTAGAAAGGGTCTACCTAGCTCTGGAAGGACCAAGACTGGCAACGTTGACAAGTATTCCTTGATTCTATCGAAAGATTTTTGACAATCCTCGGTCCATTTAGTTGCAGCATCCTTCTTTAACATCTTGAAGATCGGTTCACATTTGACCATGGACTGGGCTATGAATCATCCCAGGAAACTCATCACATCTTTCTTGTTCTTTGGCGGTGGCAATTCTTGGATGGATTCGACCTTTGATGGATCCAGTTCTATTCCTCGGCGGCTGACGATGAACCCAAGAAATTTCCCAGCAGGAACCCCGAACGTACATTTCGCGGGGTTTAATTTCAAGTTGTACTTTCGCAGCCTGTTGAAGAACTTTCTCAAATCTGCTGTATGGTTGGTGGCTCTTTTGGACTTGATGATGATGTCATCCATATACACCTCAATTTCTTTATGTATCATATCATGGAAGATAGTGGTCATAGCTCTCATATAGGTGGCCCCAACAATCTTTAGGCCGAACAACATCATCTTATAACAGTAAACTCCCCATGGCATAATGAAAGCCATTTTCTCAGCGTCTTCCTCGTCCATCCAAATCTGATAGTAACCAGCAAAGCAATCCACGAACGACTGAAGCTCATGCTTGGCACAATTGTCAATCAGGATGTGTATGTTCAGGAGAGGGAAATCATCCTTCGGACTGGCTCGGTTGGGATCCTGATAGTCGACACAAACCCTGACCTTTCCATCTTTCTTGGGCACTGGCACGATGTTGGCTAACCATGCGGATATTCAACTACCCTGAGAACCTTGGCGATGATTTTTTTGGTACCCTCCTCTTTGATTTTCAGACTCATATGAGGTTTGAATTTTCTGAGCTTCTGATTTACCGGTGGGCACATTGGATTGGTTGGTAACTTGTAAGCCATAATGGATGTACTTAGACCAGTCATGTCATCGTACGACCATGAAAATATGTCTTCATACTCTTTCAAGAATTGTGTGTATTACACTTTCTCTAATGGCGATAGATGAATGCTGATGCGAGTTTCCTTGACAGTTTCTGAATCTCCCAGGTTGACTATCTCGGTTTCGTCCAGATTGGACTTAGGTCTATTTTCAAAATCCTCAACTTCTCTGATAATTTCATCGGGTATGGTATCTTTTTCTTCTGAATCACTGTCCTTTTGGTGCGTTGTCTCATTGCATGTCGCAGTCATTGGTTCATCAAAACAGGAAATAGTAATTCTGTAAGATAAAATAATGAGAGAAAATGATAGTAAATGAATATAGATTCATTGAAACATAAAAGTGACTTTCAAATGTTTTGGAACATTGGAGATTTTATTGGAAAATGCAAAAAATGGAAATGCGGAAAAAGAAATCATTAGAAAAATGAAATAAACAATGTTTGTTCAGCCTTGCTACCCTGGGACTCATCGGGCCTTAGATGGTGTGACAGTCCAATTCTTGAGAAACGATCCCTTTCTCACAGCTTGGATGGTAGGGCCTTCCTCATCCTCCTCCTCAACAATAACACAATAGTCCATGTCACCATCTTCCAGGAATAGATCTTTCAAAGCTGCTAGAGTTTCTTCTTCTTCTGACCCCCATATGATATCAGCTTGCTGGAAAGTCTGCTCCAAATGTGGTATAGGCTGTTCCAATGGATAGTAGGGACCGCGCCGTAGTGGCGACCAGTCTTCGTACTCCTGCCAAGTGTATTTGTATCCCAACCCAAAAGTGGTGCCATGGTGCTTTAACTGTATTGGTTTGGAAATCCCCTGAAGATTTTTCCCAAGTCCTCTACCAGGCTCGTATCTACTCCAGTTCAGTATGCTTTCGATCTTACTGTCCCACCATTTGTATTTATCCACTGCATTGACCCGTTCAATGTGGTGGTAGGTTTCTCCACCCATCCTTCTTCTACCTTCAATCACCGGGATGGTCTGGCGACTATAGATAAGGTTGCTTCCATCTCCGTGGATGATTACTTCCTAGTGGTTCCATTCAAATTTCACTACCTGATGCAATATTGATTCCACAACCCTAGTGGCATGTATCCATGGGTGTCCCAACAACAAATTTATAGGATGCCGATATGTCTATCACCTGAAATTCAATTTCGAACCATGTACATTCCGTCTGCAGACAAAGACTGATTTCACTGATGGTAGAGCTCTGAGAACCGTCGAAATCCTTTACATTCATAGATCCTTCTTTGATCTCGTGCAACCCCTTGCCCAATCTCTTGAGTGTTATCAACGGGCAGATATTGAGGCTGGATCCCCCGTCGATCAGAATCCTCGTGATGAAGTAGTCCTCACATTGCACAGTGATGTGTAGTGCTTTGTTATGACTTAGCCCTTCGGGCAGCAACTCGTCCTCGTGGAAAGTGATCTTGTGACTCTCCAGTACTTGACCTACCATATTGGTCATATGCTTCGTCCAGCACTTTCATCTAAGAATTCCTACGTGTCTCTAAATTCTGTAGCAATGACAGAATGGATATCTAGGCTAGAGTTTTGTTCAGCTGATCGATGACTGAGTATTCCCTGGTCTGCACCTTGCTCCAAAGTTCATCTGGGCCTGTCTCAATGACGGGTGGCTTGTTGGAAGCATTCTTGCTAGACTCTGCCAAGTGTTCAGGTGTGTAGACCCTGCCGGTCCATGTCATCCCCTGTGCAGCACCAGCTTCTTCTATCCTGACATTAATTTTCCTTCTTGCTTCATCCGTGTAATCCCAAGGTATGGTCTTATTGTTTAAAGGCGGTGCAGTTGACACTGTCAGTGTGATCGGTGCAACTATTTTTACTTCAAATGGAATGGGTGCCTTAGCAGGCGGCATACCTTCAACCTCGAACGGCAAATGTGTGTTTGCAGGTAGTGATGTTTCAAAATCGAATGGGAGTAACACAGTTACCTCGACGTCTCTGGATAGCTAAATCTGGACTATGATGGGATTAAGAGTGACTCTTGGCTTCTTTGGGTCATCACCTTCTATGATTAACCCGATCGACCCCTCTGGGTCCCAATCTTCTTCTATCTCTATCATGTTGACACCCCTATGGTCTGGAAGTGGATTATTGCAAACATTGGAGAAACTTATTTTGCCTGGATGACCTTGTTATTAATTATAGAATGGATCTTATCCTTCAATGAGCGACATTCATCAATTGTATGCCCATTCATGCTGGAATGGTATGCACATGTCTTGTTTGGATTGACCCACTGGGATGGATTTTCAGGGGTTATAGTAGGGATAGGAGTGACATAACCACCAGATTTTAATCTTTCATACAATTGGTCGATAGGTTCAGCAATGCAGTGTATTGTTTAGGAGGTCTGCGATCAAAAATGAGTCGAGGTATCGGGAAATTTTGGCGAGCAGGGGGTGATTGAAAGTGAGATGGCTGAGAGTTGTAGGTATGATAAACAAGAGCTGGTTGGGAGTATCTGCGGGAAGTAGGCTGATATGTAGACAGTGTAGATGGATGATATGTTGATGGAGGTGCTGACTGATAGGTAGGCGAGGGTGCTTGATAGGTGAGGGGGGAAGTTCTGTATACCAATGGGGATTTGGGTCCCTGTGTAACCATTACCGTTCCTTCATCTTTATTCTTGGATATACCAGCAGACTGCAAGGCTTTGTTGGTGGCCTGTAGGGCCTCAAAGTTAGTGACCATTCCACTCTTGATAGCTTCTTCAATTCTCTCACCCAGCTTGATGATGTCAGAGAATTTGTGGTTCTCAATCACCATTAGCCTCTCATAATACTGCGGGTCTTGTTCCCGGACGAAGAATTTGTTCATTTGTTCTTTCTCTAGGATAGGCCTGACCTTGGCTACTTCAGATATCCAGCGAGCGGTTAACTCGCGAAAAGTTTTGGTGGGCTTCTTTTTAAGGTTCTGGATGTAGAACACACCTGGTGCATTCTCCGTAATGAACCTGAATTGGTCCATGAAGTCTGATGCCATACTTACCCAGTCGGACCACTTCTTAGGGTTTTGGATGATGTACCAAGATAAAGCATCTCCTGTGAAGCTCCTCATGAACAATTTCGTGCGAATCTTCTCGTCTCTTCCTACTCCAACCAATTTATCACAATAGGTCCTCAGATGGACCCTAGGATCACCTGTACCATCGAACATTTCGAACTTAGGAGGTTTGTAACCCTTCGGTAGTTCAACATCGGGATGTATGCAGAGATCTTCGTAGTTCAACCCTTCGAATCCCTTGCTTCCTTCAATGCCCTGAACTCGACTAGTCAGCTTCTTGAGTTCCTCGGCCAAATTCATAATGAGCATATCCTTCTCACTGGATTCAGGTGTGTAAGCAATGTGTTGTGTGGAGTGAGGTAGAGTCTCCACGTATATGGGGTTGTTCTGATGACCTGGCATTTGAGCATAGAGGTGGTCACTTGTGGAGTCTTGTGGTTCAAGGATAATTAGCGGGGTATTTCTTGGAGCGTGGAAAGTGTTGTGTTGGTGTTGTGGTGGGATAATTTGTTTTTTCGGTGGAGTTGTATGATCATGAGTTGTGGGAGGGNTGACATCTGGGACACTGAGTGAGAAGGATAAATTTGCCAAGTTCCGGACATGCTCAAGCTCCCCTTGGAGTTTCAACAACCTTTGCTCGAGTTGTGACATAGCATCATTCTGAACCTGAGTACCTTGATTGTCAAGAGCTTCTGTTTGTTCCACTGACATTGTGTTTTCTTGTCTGATGTTGCCCAAATCTTCCATTTTTCCGTTGCCTTTGCCTTCAAGTGGACTAGGAGGAGGAGGAGGAGGAGGGACCCTGGATATTGTGTGATATGATGATGATGCCAGAATGCACGAACCAACCTTTGGGGATGGGAATAATCAAAAGAGAAACAAAAACAAAAAATAAAAGGTAGCCAAGTCAGTGAGGATCATGAGAAAATATTGCAGTATTTAAGCACATAGTGCAGGAATAAAAGTGTGTCCAAATTGGGAGCCTCGTTGTGCCAGATGTAGGCCTATCAACAAGTGATTTTGGAAAACATAGATGCAGAAATGCCTCATTTCATTAATGTAAAATGGACGAGTCCAAAACGACACTAAAATAATGAGCAGGAAATAAAGTCACTAGTGGTACTTGGCCTTATTACATTGGTAAAAGAAATGAAAAGGAAACCTAGACTACTTAGTCCCCGAAGGACCTTCCCCAGGCTTGGTCTTCTTAGTTCTGTCAATCAGGTTTCCCAGTTCGTGCATGCCCAATAGCAGGATTCTTTGGACCATGCTGAACCTGGGGGCTTCATGCCTCATTTTCTACAAAATAGATAAGGTTATACCCTTACCCCCACAAAACTCGACTATTCTTACACTTATGATTAACATGCATGCATTTAGTTCTCCAAATAAATGCACAGAACTTGAGTGCGTCCATTGGGATTACGAAAAACCCGGTGGACTTTTGGATAAGGGTGTCTTAATGGTCTATCGTGTGAATGACACGTTAACCCGGCTAGGTTTTACCATGATTCATGCACAATATAACAGAGTAAGGTTCTATGGGGTTTTAGACTGGTAGCCTCGAGCGGACAACTTGAGGGGGAAAGGCACGGAACCTTCGACTGCACTGCTGATCGACTAGTTTTACCGCAAATAAACCTTTCCGAATTTAGGGGTGATATAAAATGAAAGGTCGCAGTCACTCATCAAACTTGCTATAGGATTTGTATAGGCACGAGTGGAATATGATATTAAGCATGATTTATGCAACAACAAATGAGCAAAAAAAAAACATGTTGTAATGTATTTGCACGTTATGAAAGCGGAAAATACAACAGTTATAATTGAAAAAGCAGTTACAAAGGAAAACAAAAGAAACATATCAGTTTTGATTCCGAAAGGAATAAATACTTGAAAGACATAAACAATTAATGGCACATAAAGGGGGAAAAGGGAAAGGTCGCAAGTATTAACAAAGCAAACACAAGTTCACAAAGCAGTTTGGAGAATGGTAAAAGCCTAGGATAATCCCCAGCAGAGTC
>MDKI01132233.1:0-17768 GCA_005239505.1 Nicotiana paniculata | reverse complement strand
ATATATATATATATATATATATATATATATATATATATATATAAAGAGGGTTTTCTTTCATTTCGGTAATGTAGAGATGACTCCCCTCTTTGAGGAAATAGGAGGTTTTGCTGGGCTATCCTGAGACAACCCTGGTCTATTGGTATCGAAAATTCGCACTTCTAGGGGGTTTCTTAAAATGATGGGTCTTAGAAAGAATGACGAGTTAGTCTGCTTGAAGAAGTCCTACATACCTTTTGAATTCCTTTACGAGCGTTATGGGTACAACACATCCTACCGTATTTTTCATGATAAGTTTGCCATCACTTTCTTGGGCTGGACTCATCGTCGGGTTTTTGTGTTCATCATCTGTTTTCTGGTTATGATAGTATTTTCAATCCAAGGAGACAGGATTCACACTTGTTTGGCTATGGTCACCAAGACCTTGATGGAAGGGATTGATGGACAGTCTTACACTATATTCCCAATGATCGTGGCAGAGATATAGCGAGCCCTGGACCGCTGCAAGAAGGGATTCAGACATTTTGAGGGTTGCAATTTGTTGCTATAGATATGGTTGTTGGAGCATCTTCAAAGAGGACAATACCGTTAGGAATTTCCACGGCGACCATGGAATTACCACATAGCTTTCCATCATCCAAAAGAATGACCTTCATCCCAGATAGGTTTTCACAACCGGAAAACATTGTGGATTGGGTAAAAAATTTTAGCAATCTGGCTGATGACAAGGTTCGTTGGATGTTCGAAGTGGTTCCATACTAGCGAGTTCATCATCAGGTCTAGGGATGTTCCTCACTTAGTGCTGATCAGGTTGAGGGATATATATCCTTATGCTCCTATCAGTGTCATGAGACAGGCTGGGAGAAAACAAGTCATACCGCGAGTCTCCAATATGGTTCATTACAAAGCATACTTTCAAGGTGATGCCATTCCATTCAAGTGTGAATCCCAACACATCTGGCATCTGAAGTTTATTTTGGAGAAGGATACCATCGAACCGGATCAATACCACGCCGGTCATGTGTATTTCTATCTATCATGGTTGGATGATGACATAGCGAAAGAAGTAGAGCTAGGGGTAGATGAAGGAAACAGGGTCATAGATGAATCTGCCGAAGCACAAGTAAAATACAAGAGGTTGCGCAAGAGAATCCTTGAGTCTGAAGCCAGGAATTTGGAACAACACAAGGTAGAAATGGAATCAATCAATGAATTAAGGGAAATTGCTACAAAGTCAATGGAAAGGTTGGAATAATTAGAGAAGGGACTGATGGAACTTGAGGGGAAGATGAGTAAAAGGATCGTGGATTTTCAGAATGCAGAGGGAAACGAAGGAGGACACCTAGAAAGGGTGTATCTGCTGCTGGACATGCATGACCTGAGGAATCTGATTGATGGGGCCAAGAAGGCCAAGCTTGGATAAGGTCCCTCGTGGACCAAGTAGATTAGAATTATTGTTTACTTGTTTTTCTAGAGTTGTTTTAGAAATTGATTGTAATAAGGCTAATTCCACTAGCAACTCTTTTAATTATTATCATTTTAGAGGTTTGACTTATTTATTACATTAATGAAATGAGGCAGTTATCGGCATTAAGCTTCTCCAAATCTATGTGTCGCTAGGCCTACCTCAAGCATTATAAGGTCCCTAAATTAGGATGCCAAGTTATAGTTCCGCAATACATGTATAAATACTGCAAATATTCTTCCAAAATCCCCTACTGACTTGTTTAACTTTTTGCTTTTCTTTGTTATGATTATTCCCACCCCCTAAGGTTGGTTCTTTCATACTTGCATCATCAGCATATCATACCATATCCAGAGGTCCTCCACCTTCTCCTCCTCCAAGTGATCCTAAAAGTAATGGAAAAGCTAAGATAGATGACATGAGCGCTATCAGGAAAGATAACACTGCACATGTGGAAAATATTGAAACATCAGATGGTCGGAGTACTCCGACACAGAATGATTTTGTTCCACGGCCAAAAAATACTGGAATTGCAAGGGGAACTTGAGCAGCTTCGCAACTTGGCAAACATCTCCCTCACTTTAAAAGTCCCGAATATTAACCAACAGAATGCCCAAAACCCAGCACCTCCTCAAAACACGCCAAACCAACATCCACAAAATCTTCCCGCACCTCATCAATACGCCACGCCTCCTCAAAATCCTAACCCTCCACCAGTACCAACTCCTCCTCAACACCAACATCTTCCAACTCAGTATCCATAAACTAATACCTACCATACTCCGCAAAATACACCCCAACCTACCCCCGATCCGCAGAATTCAACCAATGATCACCACTACGCCCAAATCCCCTGTATCTACCAAAGTAACCCCATATATGTAGAAACTCTACCTCACCCTACTCAACAAACCCCATACACCAGAATCTGACGAGAAGGACCTGCTCATCAAGAATATGGCAGAGGAACTTAAGAAGCTCACCAACCGTGTCCATAGTGTCGAATGGGGTAAAGGAATTGAGGGTTTGAACTATGATGATCTATGTATTCAGCCAGATGTAGAACTGTCGGAGGGTTACAAACCTCCCAAGTTTGAGATGTTTGACGGAATAGGTGACCCAAAGGTGCATTTAAGGACATACTGTGACAAGCTCGTACGAGTTGGGAAAGATGAGAGAATTCGCATGAAGCTGTTCATGATAAGTCTCGCTGGAAACGCCCTATCTTGGTAGTTAGTCAAAATCCCAAGAAGTTGGTTAGCTGAGTAAGCATGGCATCACATTTCATGGATCGGTTCAGGTTTAATACGGAGAATGCACCAGACATCTTCTACATACAGAATCTCAAGAAGAAGCCAACAGAGACTTTCCGCGAGTATGTTACTGATGAAGTAAATGTGATAGAGACTGATGAAGAATGGGACCCAGAAGGGTCAACTGGGCTTATTCGAGAACGGGATGACCCAAAGAAACCTGCGGTCACTCTTACTCTTATTGTGGTCCAGATATAGCCACCAGTCGAAGTTGAAGTAGCCGCACCAACCCCGTTCGAGGTAGAAACAATGTCTGCAGTTGCACCTACTCCATTTGAAGTAGAAGTAACCACGCCCTTCATTGTGACAGTAGCATCCACACCACCCTTTAAGTCCAATGTCGTACCCTGGGACTATGTTGCAGAAGCAGGAGGAAAGAAAAAGCAAAAAGGGAAGAATCTGGTGCAGCACAAGGGATGACCAGGACTAGTAGAATTTATACACCTGAGAATTTGGGAGGAACAAGTAAAGAAGCTGCCTCCAAGCATCCCATCATTGAGACCGGCCCAGATGATCTCTGAAGGAAGGTGCAAGCAAGAGAATATTTTGTAGTAGATCATATGAATAAAACTCATGCTCAGATATCCATCCTGTCATTACTACAGAATTTTGAGGCACAAAGGAATGCCTTGATTAAGGTATTTAACGAAGCTTATGCACCTAACAATATCACCAGTGGGGAGATGGCTAACATGGTAGGGCAAGTACTGGAGAGCCACAAGATCACATTACATGAAGACGAATTGCCACCAGAGGGATTAAGCCATAACATGGCACTGCACATCACGATACAACGCGAGGATAAATTCATTGCCAGGGTTTGATAGACGGAGGTTCCAGTCTCAACATTTGTCCGCTAACTACTCTGAAAAGGTTGGGTAAAGGTTTTCATGAAATTCGATAAGGGACTATGAATGTGAAGGCGTTTGATGGGTCTCAAAGGGACACAATTGGGGAAACCAATATATGCTTGCAGATGGACCCGACTTGGTTTGATGTTTAATTTCAAGTGCTAGACATATCTGCCTCATAAATTCTGCTGTTGGGATGACCTTGGATACATGTCTTCGGGGTCGTGGCTTCCACTTTGCACCAGGTTGTAAAGTTCAAATGTAATCATCAGGAGGTGATCATTCATGGAAACGGAAGAATCCCATTTACACCAATCAAAATGTTCCGGTCGTGGAAAATAGAAGGAAATTGGGTGGAGAGACTTATCATCGCATCGAGCGCGTCAATGAAATTGAGAAGACAAGTGGTGGAGCATCAAAATATAAAGCATACTAGCATGGGTAGGGTATGAACCCGATAAATGGATCGGGAAGAACCTCTAAGGTATTACCAAACTAATACATCTAATACGTCATGGCACGTCCTTTGAACTTAGATATCAGTACACCTGGCAGGAGTATGATGATTGGTCGCCGCCATGGCGTGGTCCTTATACCCTCTTGAGCAGTCGATACCACATTTGAGAAAATCTTTTCATCAGGCCGACATGATGTGGGGATCTGAAGAAGATGATATTCTAGCTGGCTTAAGGAACCTGTTCTTCGAAGAAGAAGACATGGATTGCAGTGTGATAGTTGAGGAGGAGGAGGAGAAGGAAAGCCTTATCATCCAGACAGTGGAGAAGGGATCTGTTCTCAAGAACTGGATCGCCACACCATCCAGGGCCCGACGAGTCCCGGGGTAGCATGGCTGCTAGTGTCAATCATTTTGAAAACAATTCCTCTTGAGAATTTTGTTTAAAAACAATTTTTTATTTCCTTTCAGTATTTCTCTTTGGAAAACATTGTTTGAAGTCATTTAAAATTTCTATGTTTGACATCTTAACATTTATCAACGGCTTGACGTTTTATTATTATTATCCTTTATATCTTTCTCTCTACAGCATTACTATTTCTTACCTTGATGAACCAATGAGTGTGACATGTGATGAGACAATACAACATAAGTATAGTGACTCGGAAGAGATAGAACAAGAATATATGATACCTGAGAAAATCGTCAGAGAAGTTGAGAATTTTGAAAACAAACCTAACTCCAACCTCGACAATACTGAGCTAGTCAACTTGGGAGATTCTAAAATCGTCAAAGAAACTCACATAAGAATTCGCTTGTCACCATCAGAGAATGAAGAGTACACTCATTTCCTGAGAGAGTATGAGAACACTTTCACATGGTCGTATGGAAATATGACCGGGTTGAGCACATCCATAGTGGCTCACAAGTTACCTACCAATATAATGTGTCCACCAGTAAAGCAGAAACTCAAAAAGTTCAAACCATACATGAGTCTAAAAATCAAGGAAGAAGTTACCAAGCAGATCAAAGCTAAGGTCCTCAGGGTAGTTGAATATCCAGCTTGGTTGGCCAACATTATGCTGGTTCCGAAGAAAGACGGGAAAGTCAGGTTGTGTGTAGACTATCGGGATTTAAACAGAGCAAGTCCCAAAGATGATTTCCCGCTACAAAATATACGCATACTGATCGACAATTGCACCAAGAATGAACTCCAATCCTTTGTAGATTGCTTCGCCGGTTATCATCAGATTGGGATGGACGAAGAAGACGCAGAGAAAACATCTTTCATCATACCGTGTGGAGTGTACTATTACAAAATGATGTCGTTTAGTTTAAAGAATGTTACGGCCACCTATATGAGGTCCATGAAAACCATTTTCCATGACATGATACATAAGGAGATAGAAGTATATGTGGATGACGTCATCATCACATCCAAGAAGGCCACAGATCATATAGCAGATTTGAGAAAGTTCTTGGACTGACTGCGGAAGTACAACCTGAAACTGAACCCCGAAAAATGTGCCTTTGGAGTTCCTACCAAAAAATTGCTAGGGTTCATTGTCAGCCGCCGAGGAATTGAGTTAGACCCGTCAAAGGTCAAAGTTATCCAAGAGTTACCACCACCAAAGAACAAGAAGGACGTGATGAGTTTCTTGGTGCGTCTCAATTACATCAGCCGCTTCATAGTACAATCAACTATAATATGTGAACAAATTCAAAATGCTGAAGAAGGATGCCGCCACCAGCTGGACTAAAGAATGTCAGAAGGCTTTTGACAAAATCAAGGAATATATGTCCACACCACCAATTCTAGTCCTGCCAGAACCTGGTAGACCAATACTACTCTACCTTTCCGTGTTAGATGGGGCTTTCGGTTGTGTCTTGGGACAACATGACGAGATAGGGAGAAAAGAGCAGGCCATGTATTATCTGAGCAAGAAGTTCACACCTTATGAAACACGATACCCCTGCTGGAATGCACTTGTTGTGCTCTGACATGGATAGCCCATAAACTAAGGCACTACTTCTGTTCTTATACCACATATCTCGTATCGAGAATGGATCCACTGAAGCACATATTTCAGAAGCCTATGCCTGCAGGAAAGCTGGCCAAATGGAAAATATTGTTGAGTGATTTTGACATTATCTATGTAACTCAGAAGGCAGTTAAGGGACAGACGTTAGCAGATCATCTTGCAGAAAATCTTGTGGAGGAGAATACGAACCACATAAAACGTATTTTGCTGATGAAGAAGTGTCATTCGTAGGAGAAGATATTGCTGAAGCCTACGAAGATTGGAGAATTTTTTTTGACGGAGCTGCAAATTTCAAAGGAGTAGGTATCAGAGCCGTTTTGGTGTCAGAAACCGGTCAGCAATACCCGGTGACCGCAAAACTCAGATTTTCGTGCCCAATAAGATGGCGGAAAATGAGGCTTGTATATTACGGCTTAATTTGGCTGTCGACATAGATATTCAGGAATTGCTGGTGATTGGTGATCTAGACCTACTGGTGCATCAAGTACAAGGAGAATGGGCTACAAAAAACACCAAAATACTACCGTATCTGCATCAAGTACAAGAGATGATGAGGAGGTTCACGAAGATAGAGTTCCGACATGTCCCCAGAATCCAGAATGAATTTTCAGATGCACTGGCCACTTTTTCCTCCATGATACAACACCCGGACAAAAATTTCATCGATCCCATTCCGGTGAGAATTCATAATCCGCCAGCTTACTGTGCTCATGTTGAAGAAGAAACATATGGGAATCCATGGTTCCACGATATCAGGGAATATTTGGCAAAAGGAGAATATCCAGAGCATGCAAACCACACCTAGTAACGCACACTTCGGGGTTGTCTAACCATTTCTTCCACAGTGGAGGAATTCTGTATAGAAGAACTCCAGATCTAGGGCTATTACAGTGTGTCGACACCAAATAAGCCTCCAAACTGCTTGAAGAGATATACGTCGGAACCTGCGGCCCACATATGAATGGGAAGATACTCAGAGTCGGATACTTTTGGATGACTATGGAAACAGACTGCATCAGGTATGTCCAGAAATGTCATCAGTTCCAGATACACGCAGATATGATATGGGTACCTCCAAACGAACTTAATGCAATAAGCGCACCTTGGCCTTTTTCTGCCTGGGAATGGATGTCATCGGACCAATCGAGCCCACCACTTCAAACAGGCACAGGTTCATTCTAGTGGCCATCGACTATTTCACAAAATGGGTTGAAGCTACATCTTACAAAGTTGTAACCAAGAAATTCATCGCAGATTTTGTCAGAGATCACGTTTGTCGATTCGCGGTTCTAGAATCCATCATCACTAACAATGCCGCCAATCTCAATAGTGATCTGATGAAAGATATGTGTGAAACCTTCAAAATCTAGCATAAAACTCCACAACATACTGACCCCAAATGAATAGAGTCGTGGAGGCCGCCAACAAGAACACCAAGAAGATACTAAGGAAGATGGTAGATAATCACAAATAATGGAACGAGAAGTTACCATTTGCCTTATTAGGATACCGTACGATAGTTTGCACATCAACCGGGGGAACCTCTTATCTATTGGTCTACGGTGTTGAAGCCGTCATCCCCGCCGAGGTAGAAATTCCATCTTTGTGAATCATACAAGAAGCTGAACTCAGTAATGCATAATAGATAAGAAGCCGCTATGAGAAAATAGCTCTCATTGACGGGAAAAGAATGAATGCAGTGTGTCATGGTCAGCTCTATCAGAACAGAATGTCTAGAGCTTTTAACAAAATGGTCAAACCTAGACAGTTCGCACCGGGACAGCTAATGCTGAAACGGATCTTTCCACATCAGGATGAAGCCAAAGGGAAATTATCACCCAATTAGCAAGGACCTTATATGGTCCACAGGGTACTGACATAAGGAGCACTCATACTCGTAGAGATGGACGGAGAAATTTGGCCAAAGCCCATCAACTCAGATGCATTCAAAAGATACTATGTTTAAATTGTTGGCATTTCTTCATATGATGTAACTGAATAGCACTTGACCTGATTCCCATTTAAGAGAGGATATGTATGCAGTACTGTGGGTTCGGACACAATACAATAAAATTTCCATTTCCCCATAATCAGAAACTGGGGAAGAATTTTGAGGAGGACCCTCAAAATTCAGAAGCAAGTTCAGCCAACGACACCGTATGCGGAACATCTAGAAGTTCATCCAGATAACTGGGGCAGAATTTTGAGGAGGACCCTAAACATTCTATGTCAAGAAGGTCGCAATGTCTCTAATAATGTCACAGTTACTGATTCATCTAATCAATTTTCGAAAAGCTACCCATGGTAACCCGAACACGACTTTAGTGCAGAGTAGAGCAAAGCAAGCAGACAAAGGCACGAACCAACCTCCCCCGTAAAACTCATGATTTTTCTTTGAATGCAGAAACAATGGATAGTCGACAGTACATGCACACCTTATAATCATTGAATCCACAACCACAAAGCTACCAGACTCATCTTCAGCTAAGATATACTCTTCCATCACTTATTATTTATTCATGGCATAAGGCTAAGACCTGCCTCCCCAACTGCATAAAGGCTAAGTGTTGCCTTCCCATTGCATGAGACTAAGCACTGTCTCAAATCTTGCATGAGGCTAAGCCCTGCCTCCTTAATTGCATAAGGCTAAGCATTGCCTTCCCCTTGCATGAGACTAAGCTTTGTCTCAAATTTTGCACGAGGCTAAGCCCTGCCTCCTCAATTGCATAAGGCTAAGATTTGCCTTCCTATTGCATGAGACTAAGCATTGTCTCAAATCTTGCATGAGGCTAATCTCTGCCTCCTTAATTGCATAAGGCTAAGCATTGACTTCCCTTGCATGAGACTAAGCATTGTCTCAAATCCTGCATAAGGCTAAGCATTGACTTTTCTTGCATGAGACTAAGCATTGTCTCAAATCCTGCATAAGGCTAAGCATTGCCTTCCCCTGCATGAGACTAGGCATTGTCTCAAATCTTGTATAAGGCTAAGCATTGCCTTCCCCTGCATGAGACTAAGCATTGTCTCAAATCCTGCATAAGGCTAAGCATTGCCTTCCCCTGCATGAGACTAAGCATTGTCTCAAATCCTGCATAAGGCTAAGCATTGTCTTCCCCTGCATGAGACTAAGCATTGTCTCAAATCCTGCATAAGGCTAAGCATTGACTTTCTCTACATGAGACTAAGCATTGTCTCAAATCCCACAAAAGGCTAAGCATTGCCTCCCCCTGCATGAGACTAAGAATTGTCTCAATTCCTACATAAGGCTAAGCATTGCCTTCCCCTTCATGAGACTAAGCATTGTCTCAAATCCTGCATAAGGCTAAACATTGCCTTCCCCTTCATGAGACAAAGCATTATCTTCAATCTTGCACGAGACTAAGCATTATCTCTCCTTGCATAACCACAAATGTCTCTCTATTCCAAAACCTTGCATTTTACCCTTCTCTCGGGGCTAAGCTCTGCCCCTGATCGTACATAAGACTAAGCTCTGTCTTTTTTCATCTCAAGCATTTTGTCTTTGCATCTCATGGGCTGATAAATAGCCAATTTATCAAAAGGCATCATAGTCCGAAGTCATCATCCTCATAGCCAGAAGACACCATGCCATGGCATGAGGATCTCCTAATCCTGCACACCATTATTCGAAGGCATCATGGTTCGGAGGCACCATCTTCATAGCCCGAGAACATCATTTCATGGCCTACGAATCCTTTACCGCACAATTCATGGCCCAGGACATCATGGTCTAAGGACGTCATCCTCATTGTCCAAAGACGGTATCATAGTCCAAAGGGAATTTGCATCATGTTTAAATTTATGCAATAATCTATATGCACGCATTGTATTTTGAGTTTGCAGGTAATCCGGTAAATAACCGTTATCCTAATGAAAGCAACCTTCGCTCCAGTTTCCGTTCATATCCTTCAATTATTTCAAACGGAACCGATCACCGTCCGTTGCCCATTCTCATTTTATACCCTCTCAAATATCCATATCCATTTTCAACCCCGATTCGTCCTATCTAGGGTATTTTGTTCGTTCTTACAACAACTCCATCGGTTCGTTCCACCGTTGGATCTAGAAATACACATGGCCGGATTCATTTAATACTAGGGATATGTAGGAAGATCAGAGACTAGTGTGTGGTCTATATTTCTCAAAACATTACATTCGGTAAAAATCGGTCATCAATTCTTTACCCAAAAACTCTTTCATCCTTCCCGGGTAAAGAAGGGCAGCTGTTGATACCCAATTTTTCCTTCATATTTTCCAAATATGTATATATATACTTTCAAAATAGTTCAAATGCACCATTTTATGATCTACCAAAGGTATACAAGCATTTTTCATAATTTTCTATGATTTTTAAAGGCTTTAAATCAATTTATTTCTGCATTTTATTAAGTAAATATGCAATAATTATCATTTTTGCGATGATTTAATCATCTAAACTCGTCATTTATACCCATATTAGGTTTTAAATATTTTATTTACATTTGTTATAATTACATTTGCATTTTTAGGCTAAATTGCATATTTTGCAATAATAGCCTATATGTACTTAAATTACTTTATTTATGCAAATTAACTTTTCATATTTTTATAATGATAAAATTTTGTTTTTAATCATTTGCATGCACAAATAATATATTTTGTTATTTATCTATTATTTTTGTAAATTATTATTTATTAAAATCGAGTATTTAAAATTTGGCCCTAACTCTATAACTAATTGGGACCTAAAACTACCCAAACCAACCCAATCTGCTTAAGACCAATAACCTACCCATCCATTAAAAACCCAACCCCTAATCCGCACAACGACCAACAACTAACGACCCCCTTCCCTTATATCCCTCCTCTCTACCCTAACCCTCATTTCTCTAAAGTCGCGGCCCTCATTTCCCCTCCCAAATGAACCCTAACTCCGCCGCCTCACCCAAAACGCCCCAAATCCCGGTCCTAATGGGATTACTTCCTTATTACTTTACCATTCTAGGGTTCTTCCCTTATTTGGTGCTAGATTCCAGAATAACTTGGGTACTTGCCTAAACATGGCAAGTACCACGCTTTGATTCCGTCCAAATCTGTGTTTACCTCTTGAATCTGGAAAATCTCAATTCCAAGTGCGTTATTTGTAATGATTCTCTCATATCTCTCTTGATTCACACTAAGCCCTAAAGGTTATGGTTCCAGATCTTCTTTGATTTTAACCTAATCTTGTTCAAACTCTGTTTTTTAACATTTTCTTCGTCTATATTTGTTCTATTACTTATGGATCTGTTTATTTTGCCGATTTGTGGCTTACCTAATTTAGGGTTTCAAACCCTTTTATTTGAACCAAATATGGTTCGATATTAGGTTTCCTTTTGAATAATTTCCTTTAATGTGTTTATTTTTGTGCTAATATGTGTTCTTTCCCTTTATTTTTTGTTGATTTTGTGTTTTTAGAAATTAGGGTTTCATCCCTTTTCACTTGAACTAATCTGGTTCAATTTCATGTTTCTTTTGAATAATCCCTGTCCACGTTCATTTTTATGTGTTAATAAATGATTCTTTGCCATTATTCTCTACTGATTTTGGGGTTTACCTAATTTAGGGTTTCCTACCCTTTTTACTTGAAACAAATTTGGTTGGATTGAGTATTCTTTTTCACAATAATCTCGTGTCTGCCTTATATAACTTATTTCCTACTGGTTTTGTGTATTTTTCACTGAAACTTTAGGGTTCAACCCTACTAATTTAAGCATTGACTTCAATATTTAAGTGGGCAATTCTTTTAAGGCTAAGAGGATTATTCGAACCCCTCCCCATTCCCCTTTGAAATAAAATTTAGAACTCGAAATTTTCACTCCTATTCTCTCTAGCAACATCATTCTGTGCTTTTGATTCCTGGCCGGCTGGAAGCCAAGGTCAGAAATCCTCAATTGTTTTGCTTCTGTTGGTGACAATTGCTACATTGTTGAATTCCTTTTTCCTTTTTCATCTTAACTGGTGAGTTCATTGAAGCCTTTGCTATTCCATTATGATTACTTGTTTAATATGTTACTGTTATTAAACCATGTTACCCTAAATGATATTACTTATAGTTAAGACATGTTGAACTTAGTATGAATCGCTTATCGAAATCTTCCTAACTCTGTGTAATTTAGGACTATCTTTTAGCATTAAAAAGGCTTTCATACCTCTTCCTCATGACTATTTAATTATGTGCGCCTTAACAGATTCATCAGTTTGTTTGTTGAACATGTTACCATGTAATATGTTTGGTTCTGTGTTCACTATGCTATAAAACCTCTATTAAATTGTCTTAATCAATTACTGACCTACTGCTAATCAATGAGCTTTCTTTCTGTGACTTAATTTGATCTGAAATCTTTGTGATCTCTATGAACATGTTTCTGAATTGGCTTTATTAGCATGTAACTTTGTTAACTCCTAAAACTGGATTAAGTTTGCCTGAGTTCAAATTTGTTGCTATTTGTTTGTGTTCCATGTGTTATTCTGTAATCCCCTCATACTCTCCTGAATCCTCACCCTTTGTTGGCTGAAAGAGAAAGCAATTTAGGTTCTGTCCATGGCCTTCCTAATTTCAGCACTGCTGAGGGTTCATATGAGACCCTCATGAACTCTGACACACTAAGATTTGGTCCCCAGTCTTCTTTGAACTATTCTGATAATTCTCCTCTAGTGTGAGTACTGCCCTGGGTTCTTGAAGCCCTTGGGAACTCTGACACATTAGAGATTTGGGTTATGTATGCTTATCCTTGAGATATGGGTGAATCATTCACTACTGGCTATTATGTATCAATGAACATGGGCTTTTGGAGATATTATGGGTTGAAGGTCAGGCCTTTCCAGGTGCATTTGGGCCTGCAGCAGGCTTCCTATAGTTTATATACTTTGTAATTCATTCATTAATTCTGGTCTGTAATAATTGTTTGTAATAACAATTGGGGTATTAGTAAATTGGAAACTGGATTTATTTTTAACATTTGCATGAGAATGGGTAGAAATCCCGCCTATAGGTGTTCACTTTGCTCATTTTGTTACTGTTTGTTAGATAACCTGCATATAGGTGTTCACTTTGCTCATTATGCTATTGTGTGTTAGATAACCTGTCTATAGGTGTTTAATCCGTCTAGCTTATTCTTCTTTTACACGTTAGATACCATGCCTATAGGAATAAAGTAACCAAAATTCGACTTGCATTGCAACACATTCATTAGGCATCATGATCATAGGGTCATTTATATTCTACAAATCTGCATTTGTTAGAAATCATGCCTATAGGGTTAATTGATTGATATTGTCATAGTTTCCTATTTAGTATACATGCCTATAGGAACTAAAACCAGTTTTAATAATCCAGGGTAAGAATCATGTCTATAGGGTAATCACCATCTGCGTTAAGCACTAAAATCAGGGTTTAGAACACTATCTCGTTGAACACCATTAGAAAGCATGCCTATAGGAACAACTGAGTAATTCTGAATATCTCTCGTTGCTTATCACTACCTAACACTGAGAAAATCACCTAGATAACATGTCTATAGGCTTAACTGATTATAATTATAATCAGTAGGCAACTGTGGAGTCACTTAGGAATTACTTTGCATAACTGCATGTATGATTAAAATCCAAAATCACATAGAAATCATGTATGTAGGACCTAACAACTTTAATTGTTGAAACTCTCAAAACGTCTAATTTGTTTGTGTGTATTTGTTGCCTAAGTGTGGAGGCTAACCTGAGCCATTATTTGCTTTTACATGAAAGTCCAACTTGTATTGTTTGTCGCCTAGTTTTACCCTTTTTTGGGAAACCTAAGTTAAATATAGAACCATCCAAAGTAGAGGTCCAAATGCCTCCTAGGCCATAGGCAAGGGACGGGTAGTGCACGCATAGGGTACGATTTAGAATTTATTAGAAAGCTTTAGGTAAATAACTTAAAGATAGTAATCGGGTAGCAGGAGATGATACTTTGTGCCCGCTGAATAATATGAGTAACGCCCCCGTCTTGGGGAGTTACGAAGTATTATTTATGTTGCACGGGGTGATCCTTTAGGCTAAAAAACATAGGACCCCCCCTATTCCTATTAAAATAATTCCCTCTCTTATCTATTAGACTAATTCACATGATTTGTGTTCGGCCGAGACCTACCGTTGTGGACCTCGAGGAGTGCCTAACACCTTCTCCTCGAGGTAATTTGGGCCCTTACCAGATCTTTGGTGACGCAAACTAGTAAATCCGATTCATTTGCAATAGGTTCCCTAACGCACCTTAACCTGTTAGGTGGAGACTCTCTTTTAACAACCCTTCCTCAATTTAAAAAGAGTTGTCAATGTCGAAACCTGATTTCGCAAGAAAAAGGGGGCGCGACATATACCTAATCCCATATTAATTTCCATGTGGAATCGACCCCGACTCGCTTTGGTATTTATTATTGCATCGACTGCCTCGTAACCTAAATTAGTGGTGTGAGTTTGGGAGATATCAATTTTTGGCACCGTCTGTGGCGGTAGAGTCTAGGTTGTGAAAAAAGTTATTAAAGGTTTATGTTACCCCTTGGGGCCCTTCATATAGGTGACTTTTCAGTGTCTAAGCCTAGTTGATCATGGAATCAGAACACGAAGGCGACTCAGAGAGATCTATCACTCCAAGTACGTCCTTCGGGGTATTGTCCTCTTCCCGAGAAGTACCAGCTACGGTCTCCTTGTTGGCCTCCCTAACTTGAAGCAAAATGACCTCGCCCCTCTCTAATTCGGGGCCTCGTCCACTGTCTCTTCATCTCCCCCCTGATTCGAGGAAATTCGGTGTCCCCTCTCTCTGGTTTAGGGGCCACTCGTCACTCGAAATGCGACCGCACGCGGGCCACCAGTTTAGAGGATTCTTCTTCTTCTTCTTCTTCGGACTCATCTCTCAGCCGGTGGAGTGAGTCCGATGAGAGCTCTGGGGCACTGGTGCTTTCTTTGGATTTGCGCACCAGCCTCGTCCTCGATTTTTTCTTTTTCGAGTTGGGAGAACTCGGATCCCTTTTTCTCTTCTTCTCCTCACCCTGTCTCAGAGTAGGGGACTCGAGGGGGAAATCCTCATCACCGGATGGAGGCCTCATTTCGACGTCCTTGTAAAGACTTGCAAAGAAAAAATAAATGAGTAAGGGATCAGCAGCACAGAGGAAACCTAAGTGTTGTCCACACAAGAAAGGAATCTCACCATGAGAACGGGCCTCCCACCGGCACATCGAAAGCTCGCGCCATATGCACTAGGAATACGGTTTATGAGACACAATGCCCTCGACCTACTCCTTTATTCAAGGGACTGCATACGGGACCCGAGCAACAGCTGCATCGCCACCAAACACCGATAAGAAAGAAGGAAAGGAGAGTAAGAAACAAAATTTTGAGAAAAACGAAATTTTACTTATGTTTTGTGTTCCACTTCTCGGGGAACGACATGTACTCGGATGGGATCAGGTTTGAGGTCCTCACTCAGACAAAATGACGTAGCCAATCTCGATCTCGATCTTCATCGATGCTCGAGAATGGGGCTTTACTAGCCCGACACGCAAGTTTAATCAGTCCCCCTTGGAAGAGTCGGGGGTTGTATAGGCGCATAAGATGGTTGACGGTGAATGAGAATCCATCAATCTTGCTCACAAAGAACCGGAGAAGAATGATTATCCTCCATAACAATGGGTGAAACTGACCGAGGCACACCTCGTACCTTCTGCAGATGTTGATGATTACCGGGTCCAATGGGCCCAGCATAAAGTGATAAGTGTAAAAACTTAAGTATCCCCTCGACGTGGGTAGTAATATCTTCTTCGGGGTCGGGAACCACCACGTCTTTGCCGACCCAGTTGCAATCCTTCTTTACCGTCGGAAGAATCTCTTCGGTGATCAAGCAGATGTACCAAACCCTTCTCACACTGTCCCGGAATGGGTGAAGGTTTTTCGACCTTAAAATCGGCGGTCACCGAGCACCTGCCTGGAACAAACGTGCTAAGAGGAGGTTCCGCCACTTGTTCTTCGCCGACCGACCGTGATGTAGAAGTAGTTTCTTTTTGGGAACTATTTTTGAAGTCTTGATCATTTTCTTTTAAATGGAGCGTAAAAGATGAAAAAGAAAGTTAAAGGGGTACACTTTATGGTTCGAAGTGAAGACAAGCGAAAGCTCTTACAAAAATCTCAAGAAATCAGGATGCAAATGCTAGAAAATGTAGAGATTTCTAAGGAATAAAGGTAGAGAAGGTTTGGATGTGAAGTTTGAATGAATGAAGAAGGGATAATTATCATTTTCAAACAACGATTCAACTCCAGAAGTGGCCGACCTGCAACTGACGAGCATTTAATTCCATTAAGACGTTTTTGACGAGACGTTTCATTCATTTTGTCGTTTTTGACGTGGAGTACCGAGGTGAGAATCAGAAGCTCATATCATTTCTTGGAATTTTCTCTCCAAAAAATGAGGGTACTATCCGTATACGGTCAAAATTGGGCATGTTTACTGCGTGACAGATCGGGCTCGAAACGTGAGGGGTTGAAAATCAACCTCGAGTCTCATCGAACCAGAGCACGAGGTAAGTGTAACGACCCAGCCGGTTGTTTTGAGCTCTAGCATGTCATTCAGCGGTTTGAGTCCTTGAGTAGCTTCACTCTAGGTATTATGACTAGCACGTGTGGTCGGAATTGAATTTTGGCAAGTTCAGAGTTGAATCCGAAGGAAAATTCTCATTTCGGAAGCTTTAAGTTGAAAGAAATGACTAAGGTTTGACTTTTCAGTAAACGGACTCGAAATCAAGATTTGAAAGTTCCAACAGGTTTGTATCATGATTTTGGTCTTGGGCATATGAACGGGCCGGGTTTTGGATGACCGGGGAGCATTTCGACGCTTATTGTGGATAGTTGGCATTTTGGAAGAATTTCATAAATTTGGGTTGAAGTGTATTTTAATGTTATCGATGTCCGTTTGAAATTCCAAACCTGTGAATATCTACATAGTGATTCTTGTTTTAGGAGCGTGTCCGGATGTGGATTTGGAGGCCCGTAGGTCATTTCGAGGTTATTTCATGAAAGTTTGAATTTTGAAGGTTTTTGGAAAGTTTGACCGGGAGTGGACTCCTTGATAATAAGGTTGGATCACGATTACGGTAGTTAGAATAGGTCTGTGATGTCATTTGGGACTTGTGTGCAAAACTTGAAGTCGTTCCAGATTGATTTGATACGTTTTGACACAAGAGATGGAATTTGGAAATTTATAAGTTTGATTCTAGGAGCGATTCATGATTGATGTTGTTTGATGTGATTTGAGGCCTCGAGTAAGTTTTGAACTTGTTGGTGTGATTGGACAGGGTCCCGGGGGCCTCGGTTGTATTTCGGGGTTGTTTCAGATTAAATTTGGCTAAGTTGCTGGTACTGGTGTCTGGTTTCCTCTTTCACGAACGCAAAGGGTCTTTCGCGTTCGCGAAGAAGGATATTTTGGGCTGAGGATTTTTGATCACGCTAAACTATGTCTAATAAAAGACTAAACGGACGTTGCAAATATAATCCGGGGTATTACGCCCAAAGTCAATCCCACAGGGAATTTACGTATCAATTAAGCCGTCAGAATACAAAACTTTTACTGAATCAATTCTC
>MDKI01034430.1:0-40715 GCA_005239505.1 Nicotiana paniculata | reverse complement strand
ATATAAGATTCTAAAAATTTATGCAAAAATGATTTTTTTAGTGGGTATGGTTGAAATTCATTGAAAACATATTGATGAGTCAATATACAAAATTTGGGGAAGATTGAAGTTAATTTGAACTGATTTGGTATCAAAATTCGTAATTAAAATCGAGTTCCAAAAATTCTTCTGAGACACATGTATCGCGCATGTATCTCATACGCATGTATCAAACATGTATCACACATGTATCTCACACGCAAGTAATATGGATATACATGTGATACACATTTGATACAAATATGGTACACAAGGTATACCTATCATTTTTTTTTCACGTTCTACTTTAAATTTTCAATTCAAACCACCTCAAACGCCACCAAATCATCCCAAAACTAAGATTCAAGCTCCTTAAAATGTACCGAATCTATTCTAATATACACATTAAAAAAAAAATTGACCTTTTTTGACTACAAATAATTATTTAACTAATATTAGTAATATTATATGAATTGACCAATTTTTGTAATAGGCTACTTATAAGACGGTCCAATAAGATGACACTGCCAATCTCTCTAATGGGTAGTAATTTTTAGGGAAACTACCAGCTATGTCCATTTATAAGTAGCTCATTATAAAAATTGACCAATTCTTAAAATATTACTAATAATAGCCAAACATTACTAATATTAGTCAATTAGCTATTTGTAGTAAAAAAGGTCAAATTTTTGCTTTCTTTTGAGTGGGTGTTATTAGAATAGATTGGGTACATCTTAAGGAGCTTGAATCTTAGTTTTGGGATGATTTAGTGAAGTTTTGAGGTGGTTTGAATTGAATATTCGAAGTAAAAACTAAACATAAAAAAAATGATATGTGTATCACAATGTGTATCACATATGTATCACATGTATACTTGTGTGTGAGATACATACGTGATACTTGTTTGATACATGTGTCGCAGAAGAATTTTTTGAACTCGATTTAATTATGAATTTTGATACAAAATCAGTCCAAATCTCCTCCAATCTTCCTCAAATTTTGTATATTGATTTATCTATAATTTTCAATGAATTTCATATATACCCATTGAAAAAGTTCCTTTTTTGCTTAGATTTTTGGATATTGTATATATATATATTTTTGTATTTCATCACCTTATTTGCTACCTCATCCATGAAATTTCCTTTCAGTCTTGCATCTAATGTTGCTAATCACGCTTAAAAATATTGAAGGAGATTTTTGCATGTGATTCTTTGAGAGAAAGAACCTTATTTATTTGATTTTTCAATTTTTATATGTGCTTGGCTAGTTTTGATAAGTCAATAACTAATGGCTAGATGTTGGTAAGTTGAGACTTATTTAGGACATTTGTATAAGTTTCCCTAATTTTTATACACTTATAAATACTTCTTTTGTCTCCATTTAATATTGAGGAAAAGTAAAAGGCTTTTAAATTTATGATTTACATAAACCATATATATTTATGTTTATAAATTCTCTCGTTAAAGGTAAAATTAGGTAAATTACGTAAATTATTTAATATAAAATACAATATTCTTTTTTATCAACTAAAAGGAGAGCGTATTATATAAATTGAGATGGAGGGGAAAAAAATAGCACAAAAATAGCCAGCATTTGTAAAGTCGTTAAATAATAGCCACTATTTTGCTTAAACACGGAAAGTTCCAGCATTATATGCGAAATTATGGAGCTCCTGCGTATAAACTTCCAGCATATTATGTTGGAACTCTTGCACACGAAAAGTTCCAACATAATATGCTGGATTACGGAGCTCTTATATATAAACTTGCCGCATATTATGTTGGAACTCCAGCACATTATGCTGGAACCTCATATGTAAAAAAATTGAACTCCAACATATTATGCTGGAATATTTCAGGATCTTTAAGGTATTTTTGTTCAGATTTTATCTTTACATGAAAAAGTGACTAAATTTCGATTACGTTTAAAATTGTGGTTATTTTTTAATTACCACTCATAAATTTAGCTATTTTTTATTTTTTCCCGAGAAAATATCCTGTGACTCGTATATTGTTAAACTACACAGGTATCAAATGTGTAACCAATTAAAAATAGTATATTACAAAAATAGACGGTTAAATCAAAAGGTTTTTTTTTTTGTTAAGGCGTGTAAGATGTTCGAGCCTCGGCAGAGCCTTTTTGATCTCATTCGTATTCTAAGGAATTCTAAAGGACTCTTTCATATTGCACCGATGCTAGAAAAGATGTATTTACTTGAGAGGACAGAAATTGAAGACAAGGCAGAGTGTATTAGATTGTATTCGTATTTTCTTTTTTATTTTAAGGGTCTCTCAAAAATATTATGTAGTTATTTATTTGAATATTATTTGAGACTTGTAACACTTGTGATTTAAATTAATATAATCTATCTCTTCCTTTTAAAATTTAAAAATTTAACTTCTTCTGTTACACACTTGCATCGGAGGAAAGGAGAGAGAATAGTCCGCAGGTTAATCGCACGAAGAACTCTCACTCGTACCACCCAAAAAAAAGGCAATCCGATGCACTAAACTCTCACGGTACGCGGGTTCCAGGGTACTCCGAGAGTATTAAATTTAAACAGTTTCAAGTACTTAAAGCCTTCATACAAAATAATTACTCAAATGCAGGTCCAATATACTCATATGTCTCATTCACAATTCAAATATGTATGCATCATTAGTATCACACTCTACAGTCAACGAACTATCACAGGCTAAAAACAGCTTTTCATATCAATAACAATTTGCTATAACAGTTCTGTTCATTATAAGCTAAAGTTTCTATAAAGAACTACTACAAAATCTACACCTTCTCAAGAACATATAATACTACAACAATTTACAAAGTTCTAACTCGTCCTGAAGGAGGAGCGACGTGGAACCTATTTGTATTTTCCTCCCATAATTATGTATATACATGTTATGTCCAAGCAAATCGGCAAGCCTATGATTGATGAGTACAATATCGAAAAAATTGAGTGTACGATTTTCTTCCTCCAGGATGAGTGTACAAAATATACAGTTACAATGAGCTTGTCTGTGTGTTCGGTCAAGCACATGCTAGCTATTTATAGTATGGCCTCGAGCCTTTTGCTGCAAAAGAAAAAGAAAAAGTAAAAGCATATACATTAGACCACAGATTGAGTTCTGAATCTACTCTTATGTCTTGGCAAACAAAATCCTGTAATTTCAGTTCTCTGTCTTTGGTAAATGATATCTTTAGCATGCAGACAGGCTATCGCTTAGAAACAAGAATAAGTTTTTAAGTTGAAGCATAAACAATAGTTTACCTGAATCTTTCCGTGGCCGTGGGAGTACCACCCTTGAATCTCAAAAAATAGTTTAGGATGGACTGCTAATTTTCAATCAATAGGTGGAAGTCTCCAGAAATTCCACGAATTAAAATCCTCCTGAAGAAAACCGAAAATTGTTGGGCAAGAGTAAGGTTTTGCTTTTCAGTCAGCATCGGATGTATATCAAAGAAGCATTTACACGGTGACACATATAGCACCTACGAACACATATCCCAAAAGAATATAGGATACAATAATGCAATATTAACACCCTGATTAAGCTGTGTTGAAGTGTGTGACTATCTCATCTAAAAGCTTAAATTTTTAGAGAGAACACACTTTTACTTAATTATGTCCAACAAGCTGCAATCTAATTTACCATTTACAAGCAAAAAAAACAAACAAAACTTTCCTCAACCAATATCGGATAACCTAACACCTCCGCACATCCAGCACTAAACATCTGGAACATGAATAACATAATAAGAGGGCCAACATTGGAAAACACAACAACAATGAAGGGCCTGGCATCATTAAGAAAATTGACCTTGGGCCTAACTCAATCACAAAAGCTAGCTTGTGTGATGAGAATTGTCCAAAACCAAACAAGGAGACAACCTATTCGCTCAACCAAGGGATACTTTAACATTTACATCGAGAAAATAGTTTAGCTTCAGCTGAAAATGTTAGTACTTTTACTATCCAGGTCCACTCCATAGTGAGATAAGCTAGTTATCCCTTATTTAATTTAGATATTTTTAGTTCAATAAACAAAGTCATGTCAAAAGGACTGAGGTTCAAAGCTCTTGACTATTAGACTTTTCATGTTGGCCATAAAAACTTTCCAGCCAAAGGACATTCCTAAAGTTTTACCTTTTTACTTTCTAAGATTGGTTCAATTATTGAAACAGATTTTGTCCAAACCCCGTTTCCATAGGCAGAGTGTTCCAAAAGGGGACACACTTAAAAGTGGGAGTCATCCAAAAGAATTAAGATAACAATGATACAACAACTATACCTCAGTCCCAACCCCGATAACAGTAACAATCAGCCAAGAAAAAAAACAGTACTACAACAATGCTGCAGGCCCACATCAAATGGCTGTACTTCGCTTCCGGACCTTGCACAACAGACATCTTTTGAAAAAGAATGATGACAAGTACAGAAGTTTCAGCTTCCACAGAAGACAAGGAAGAGAACTTGAGTGTAGTGAACATACTATAACTTTAAAAGTGGTTTAAGTCTCTAAATAAAGAAACCTTTGTTCATGACTAGACAAGATGACGAGTCGCTAAAGTGAACATCACGACGAAAGTGACTCTTATACTCCACTTCAAGAAATCTAATTACATCCTACATCTCTTTGCAGATGAGAAAAAACTGAAGGAACAGATCACATACTTCTCTTTATCTATCACATGATTAACCAGCTAATAATCATTCATGGAAAATACAAAAAACGAAAAATCCAACCTGCTCACACGAGGACATGGCTGGAAACATGCCATTGACAAGACAATGAAGAGAAGTATATGATTTTGTATCTATGTGGCGATTTACAACAATTTGACCCTGTAGATTATAAAAAGCATCATCAAAAACTTTCTTTAAAAGTTATCTGCAACGGTTGACGGTAACAGTTGACTACATACCTTTGGATTGATGGTAAAGATTTTCCCTTTAGGTATTCCAACCTTGAGGTAGCTGATCTCATCCGTGTGTCTGTTCCCGAAACCAGCATAGAAGGGAAAGGGATTCCTATCAGGAGGGAACAATGCTTTTACATCCTGCAAACTTGAAAGTTAACAGGTTATCAATCTGCAATTGTTGCCATAGATATAAGATAAATTGCTCAAACAACAACAAACCCAATGTATTCCCATAAATGTGGTCTGGGATAAGATAAATTGCTCAAAGTTAGTAAATATATCTTCGGCAGAGCCAGTAAGTTAGATACTCCTTGACCTCAAGAATTTGCATATTTTATTATTCCCACTGAAAACCCATGATAAACAGAAAAAATACAGGAAAAGAAAAAGAAAGAAAATCTTTCTTGTGTTTATGGTAAAAGATGTTTCCAAAAGTTTCATGCTTTCTCTTATTAGCTATTATATCCATCTTGCAATTTATTTCATTAAACACATTTTTGATGTTTCTGCACAGCCATATTTAAGTGCGGCATGCCAAACAACCCAACTTCTCATCACCTTAAACAGCAGTAAGATCAGTTAAACAGTTGCACAATCTCAGTGAATCGACCAACTGGTTTATACATTTTGAGCATTTGGAAATCTGTTAGCGTAAACAGTGAGTCTTCGTGCATCAAAATTCAAAAGCACTAAATACCCATCTACTCTCTTACTCGGAATGTATAACGTTTACATGTTAAAACTCCCTTAAGCTAGAAAAAAAAAAGACTGGACTAAACATAGAATTAAGTCGTCTTTATTTCAGTTACAAGACAAAAGCACGCTACCCAATGCAGATCGTCGAACAAAAAGTCTGAAAGCATCCCTAGCCTCATGGCTTTGGAAGACATGCAAAACTGCGTTTGCTTAATAAGCTAAAAGTTCTATTAAGAAAAAAAGGAAGCAAATCTGAATCAAGAAACTGACCTCTAAGCAAGCGATTTTGAATTCATGAGGAACTCTTCTAACCACTGCAAAAGGTAAAAGGGTAGATGCATCTCTCAATCATAATATTAGCAACATTTGGAGCATTTTTAGTTTCTGGAAGGAATTACTTAATATTTAGTTTCTCAATCAAGACATGCTGCAAGCACGGAGGTTAAAGTTACAATGCCAAAGAAAATAGCTTCTTTCACATTTTAAGTTCATGATGTAGCAAAAAACATGAAATAGCAGCTAGTGAACCAATAATGCGTTTTGCATGAAACCAGCAGCCACCGAACCAATTATGCGGTTTGCATTCTAAATGCATGTTATTACTAATACAGTTTGAGGCACGTCGCCGGAAATAACAACTATCTTTCCTTTCCTATTGCAGTGTGGTAGAGGTATTTGTCAACGGTAGGATAGTTAAAAATAGCCAAAACAACTAAAGAAATAAAAAATGACATAAGAGCATGAGGGTGCGAGAAAAGTCAGAAAATAACCAACAATAGATCGATCGTATATAACTTCCAGGCATCTTTTCCATGTTCACTGGAGTAGATAATTTTGATAAAATAGTTGTTACCTCTTGAATATATTCACTCTTCGAGTGCACTTAAATAAAAGAACATATAAAAGTGGGAGCAGCAATCTGAGCACTCTGGCAGTAACGAAATGCTTTTCAGAAACACGGGGTAGAAATAGTCAGGTTATAGTGCAAATATGCTCATCAAAGAGGAGCAGACGCAAACAGTAAGCAGCGACAACAGTTTACTTCTACTTCAATGCTCTACCAGCATCCCCAATAAAAATTATACAAGGATAGAAAGTACAACATGGATTTATTTTTAGTACACCCAGGTGATAATGGATGGGCTTGTTTAATTCTAATAATCATGATTCATAAGAGTATGGCAAACAGAATATGGGAAACTCAATGGGATGCATAGTTTGGAGCAAAGAAAAACAAACTCTTCACAATATAAAGAAAGGAGTAACGGGTGACCTTCTCGAAATAGAGAAGGGAAAATTCCATCAGGAGATGTAAGAACTGGTCCTTCCGGTAATCCCTTTCCATTCTGAATTTATCAAAAAATAAATGAAGTCAAATAAATGGATGAGAGAAAATAAGTGATTACTTAAGCCAAATTTTCTTTTCATCATTACCTGCATAAGTTTAAACAGGAATTGCCTAGTGAGATAGGCCTGTGAAATAGCACGTGCACTTAGGAAAAGCAAATGATATCCATTCTCCTGCAGCAAAGAGGATTGTCTAGTGATCATGCACTCTAATCCTATAATGAGTGAGAAATTGAATAATTTATTTACTTAGAAGAAGTGAGAAACATTTCGAGCCTGAGCAAACAGAGGAAAAAGGGCAGAAAACATATTCACAACATAAGAACATTCTTAACATAAAATCCAGGATCTAATGACAGATTACTTGCCAGAACTACAGAGTGGCAGAATACCTTCTCACACTTAGTCTGAATAAAACTCAAGAAAAGGGGAGAAGAGAAAGAAATGAAGTATACGGACCTTGATAGCCGAAAAAAGATGTGCAACACCTGTCTGTGACCAGTCCATCCCAACCAAAGGCATGAACTGTCCAAGAACATCAGATCTGTTTAATTGAGAAACATATCACACATCAGAGACGCACAAGGAAAAGGAGGGGATACTACCTTTGCTATATAAATCATTTATAGTGTTTGTCATATATCAACCAGCTCAAATAGAAGTCTACTCTTCTCGTTCATTAAGGAACCAAAGAGTGGATCAACAGAAGTTTGAAGAGTCGAAAAGAAAACCAGCATAACAAAGTTTGGACCCTAGAGATCTGATCGAACAAGTTGAAAAATGTAAACCAACTTCCACTTGTGTCAATATATCGTCTCAGTTTATAGATATTTCCAGATAAAGAATGACTCAACCAAGAAGAGTTGTAATATTTCCGCCTTTAAAAAGGAACACTTATGAATTAGTAGAAGTGAGGGCAGAACGAAACAAAATAAGGGAGGGAAAATTTGCTAGAAATCACGGGTTTTTTTTTGTTGCTATTCCATGTTTTTTCAATGGCTCAATCTAGCGGATCTAAAAGTCAGGACTCAGGAGGCACGCCAAACTTATCAATTATTTGCTTGAACTCAGCTAAATCACATCCCTACTGGAGTCCAATAAATAAGTACCACATCCTTCATTTCCTTCTTTCTGATAACTATACACTTCAGGTTGCAGCACCAAATAATCTCTATTTTCCAGTAGAATGTTTCAAGGTCAGATGGTATAAAGTATATTCTCTATCAGAAATTTGAATTGATTTCTAGTTAATACAATTTTGTATTACCGACCAAAAACAATTTTGGTACACAGTTAAGGGAAAATTTGGAAGAAGTTTCCAGATTTGGTGTCCAAATTCCATCTTGAAGGTTCCCTTTTTAAAAGATAAAATCTCACTCGTACCTAAACGTCCACTTCATATCTAACTTTTAGCCGTTTTTCTCTACAATAACTTATAATTGAACTCTATTAAATGAGGTTCATGACAATCTATGGGGAAGGGTGAGTGCTCGGCTTGTGGAATTTTCAACAGTTCCAGGTGCATCATGTTAAGGTTCATCAATTGAGAACATATCACATCCAATGCTTAGATAGTTGGATATGTAAGTGAATCACAAAGTTAACTACATGTAGAAAGCAATTAATGGCCAAAGATGTACTTGCTAAAGTTGATGATTGGACAAGACGATTCCTACTTATCCAAAAAAAAAAAAAAGATAAGATAAATTTTTGTAACTGAAGAAAGTTGACATGCCTGAACTATACAAATAGATATCAAATAATAAACATAGGCATCCATTAAAAAAACCATAGTAGAAAATGAATCAATTACCTAGTAATTGTTCCATCAACATCAGATATTACAATCTTTGAGTCCCATCTCCACAAATATATATGTGCATCAACCTGTGAAGTATGCATCTCAGACAAATTATAAGCATGGAAGCATTTGCACATAGAAAGACAGATGTAAAGTTTCTTGAACGTGCTCAAACACAAAAGGGGGATGAAAAAAAGTCCAAGCAAATGACCTGCTGTGTTCCCAGCATCGCAGTCGAAAACGTGAATATAACTATATTCTTCCCTTCATTCAGATTCAAAGTGGCCAGCTGTTCAGATGTTGGAGTGGTTAACATTATTTTCTTCTTAGAAATCCTTGGCCTGGGCACATCTTTTTCTCTGTCACCACCTCTGTTATTTGATATACTTTTATTATCAGAATCTACATCTTCATCCGCAGACGAGCCAGAACTTTTCTGGCTTTTTGATCTCTTAAAAGATAAAGACCATGATCTCCAGCTCCTACTCGATAAATTATTGGATCTGGCATCTCTTTCTGTAAAGATTCATTTAAACTCGTCAATAATTATCTTGCCTAATTTATTGGTCCAGCAAAGAAGCATAACACCACTCAGGCAGTCCGAAACATTAAAATAAACTGCAAGTGTCTCAAGGTAAAATCACTGTTTCAACAGAGAAATGAGAAAAATTATCTGGAACTCAAACTATACACAGAGTACACAAGTAAAGAGTAGAAAAAGGATTATAATAAGCTTCAAAATGATAATAACAAAAGGTGCACATTTATATATTCTCTTACCAATTTCTGGAGTGGCTGAAATATTTTGCACCTCCTCTGCGACCTCAGCAACTTCTGTTGTCTGTAGTACAATTGATGAGTTTAGGTCATCGGGGTTAGAAGGGATATCATTATCAGGAGACCACATATTGGGTAGAGATCTGCTCATCCGCATAACTTCGTTATCCTGAACTACTACAGGAATGTCAACGTTGCTTGATACAGTTTTGAGTTTTCTTCCATCTGCAACAAATGGCGGATCATGTTGGATAGACTTTTCTAGAGCAGGACCAGACTCATTGTTTGGGACTAGATAGTATTTTTCCTTATTATCTGAAGAAATGGACTCTGTGTATCTGGCAACTGAGTCATCACAATCATCAATGTCACCAAAGAGAAGCTGCTCTTCCTCCAAGCTTTCTGGTGAAGGAACAGTAAGTGGAACCAAACTGCCGCTAGATTCATGAGGATCACCAAGAGCGTCTGAAGAAGACATAGGCAAAATCCGCCCGAAATCTGCTTCCGCAGCAGAGCTATTCAATGAGCTGCTCTCACAGACCAAAAAATGAGTGGTTGAGTTTGCATAAATTTTGTTGGTTAAATCCTTGAAACAGTTTTCATTTTTTTCAAATCCTTGAACGTTGGAAGGATCCTTTTCAACTAATAAATCTTCTTCTGGTTGGGAGTTTCCCACTGACATTAAATCATTCACACCAAGAAGTATTTGGGGATGCATACAAGCTTCTAGATCACGAGAAGCACACAAGTTTTGAGTAACTTGTTCAACTGAAACATCCAGCACTGCTGTTGAGTTCTCTTCAGTTTCACAATAGGAAAAAGATTGGACCGCAGCAGTTCCACTTTCCTCCTCTGAAAGATGGTTAGTTGCAAAAGAATTGTGTTTCTCAAGCTCAGCAGAGTTCACAACTTGTGAATTGGAATTTGAAACCTCAGATATAAATGTAATACCCCTGGCACCATGATCAGCATTAACTATGCCTAGGTCACCACCGTCATTAGAACTCTTCAAGCTTTCTTCATGACTATAATGTTCACCACCTTGGACAACAGTTGACACTCTTGCGGTATTCTCAGATGCTGAAAATAACACATGTTTACCAGCTTTCTTGACAGATTTCTCTAGAGCCTGAAAGCTCAGTTGATTGCCATCATCCTTCCCAGGAGCAGGCTCATGGAAATCAAGATTGTCTAACATGTTATCATGCGATGGAAAACTCACATCACTTTTTGTGTCATTAATTTGCAAGTCCTCATCTTTAACACCCTTTGACGTATCTTGGTCAGAAATTCGTGTGGCGTAATCTCTACTGTACCTCTTGGGGGTCAGATTAGTAGACCACTTCATTTCTAAGAGATCAGCTGCCATTTCAGCACACTCCAACGAGTCTGCCCTGATAACACTGACATCAGCATCTTCCTCGAGAGGCCTGTTGTTCTTCACTGACTTTCTCCCAAAAACCCTGCCTAAAATCCCAGGTTTTTGGGAATGAGCCCTCACCAAGACATCCTCACCACTCACATTAATCTGAGTAACTGAAATAGAGTCAACAGCATCATAATTGCAACTTTTTGATTTTGTTGGCCGCTTACTACTCATTCGTCCATCAGTATCCTCACCCGAGGATGAAGAAGAAAATAAAGAGTCTCCTCCATCTTCTATATCCAGTTCCTTTAGAAAGAAAGCTTGTCCTCTATTATCTAAATACATATGAAATCCTGCTTCAACGCCATTGACAGTTATATGAACCACCTTTTCTTTCGCCTTCAGAACCCCCTGAAACTTCCCAAATCGAACATACCAAGGAGAGGATTTAAAGCTCCCATCTGGTTGCTCCACCACTATGATATCCACAGCACCACCAAATGGATGGAAAGTCCCAGAAACACTACTTACCCCTCTCCCAATGTAGCTACCTATCCTCCCCATAGTATTCATTTTTTTAAATATTCTGAATATCTGCCCAGAGCTTCCACTTTACAGTCTTATTGCCACATCACAAATCACAACCCCAATTCATCAAGATTGTAAAATTTTAAGCTTAATTGCTACATTTCACTCATCACATCCATTAATCTTCAAATATTTCCCACAAAGATCCAATTTTTAATAGTTTCCCCAATCTTTATTATCCCAGTCTTATTTGAATTTTCAAGAAAAAGGATCGAAGAACAATAATTGATCAAAATTCAAAGACTGATCAAGAAAAGAATCTGTCTTTGTTGGAAAAAAGACAGACAAAAAGAAGAAGAAAACTAAAAGGGGATACACATGCACTACAACAATATACAAAATATGCTGAATACCCAGCAAATCAAACGAAGAAAACAGTAATAAAATGGTATCAGAAACTGAACCCAGCTCAAAATTCAGTGTTGAGCTGATTTGGGTCCCAAATCAAGAAAACCAAAAAGAAGAAATATAAAATAGAAAAGAAATCATAGTTCAGAATCAATAACCGTCAAGACTATAAGTTGAAGAACAGTTGGCTGAAAAAAAGCATATTCTTTTTAATGTGATCCGAATGTGCTTCTGTTATAATCATTTGACACAATCCAATAAAACGACACCGCCATTTGTGTCTAAAACTATATTACTTATAATTATATATTACATACGGTCTGACCTGTATTTACGTAAATGAATACATGTATATAACGTGTAAGTAACCAACGAAGATAATTACAGTGTGAAATCAAAAGGGTTTTTCTGTAAAGACAAGATGAACTTACCTGAGAAGACACTGAACAGGAAATACAACGTTAATATTTGGTATATTGTACTAGTACTAGTAATTGATTGATATTTTTGCAGGATTTACAACATTTGGAGAAGCAAAAAAAGATTTCTATATGTGATAGTGACACGTCAGTTTAGAATTCAATGAGGGACCCTGAGTTTAGTTGGGAGACTTCAATTTGGGGGCTTAAAATTCTCTGCCGTATTTATTTTCCTTTTCTTTAAACTATTCCATCCAATTAAAATAATATAAGTAACTTATTTTCCTTAAAAGTCCGCATAAAAAATTATTTAACTTAGGTAGCGAAAAATATATGATCAAATCTAGAGCAAGGAAGAAGATGATGGAAAATAGAGAGAATAATGAGCAAAAGAAAATGAACTGCTTTTCACTCAATTGATCTAAGTATAAATACAATGTATAGCTCATATATATAACTACCACTAATTGCTATAGTTACTTTAGCTTAAAAGTTGTGTACTACTGTTACTACAAACTAACTAACTAACTAATTGCTAACTTCCTAACTAACAACTTTCACTCTTCAACACCCTCCCTGAAGCTGATGGTTGAAATATGTTTTTCAATCCCAACTTGGATACAAGATAGTCATGTTGTAGCTTCCCTAAGCTTTTAGTCAGAAGACCAGCCTGCTGCTTTTTGGTAGGCACATGATGTGTTTTGATCATTCCTTGAAATATTTTCTTCCAGACAAAGTGATAATTAATGTCGATATGTTTTGTCCTTCCATGGAATATAGGATTGACTGCAATCTGAATGGCAGCTTTGCTGTCACAGTAGAGATCTATAGGCCACTGTACAGTTACTCCTAATTCCTTAAACAGACCGGTCAGCCAGGTTAGCTTTGCAACAGTTGAAGCCATGCTTCTAAACTCTGCTTCAGCTGAACTTCTAGCAACAATGTCTTGCTTCTTAGATTTTCAAGACACTAGAGCATTTCCAAACTTCACTAAATAGCAAATGACAGACCTCCTAGTTTGTAGACATCCTCTCCAGTCTGGGTAACAGAAAGCTTGTAGTTTGTCTGATCCTTGAGCTGGCATTAGCAGGCCAAGTCCAAGTGCTACTTTAATATACCTTACTATCCTTAGAGCAGCTTCCATGTGTGACTTCTTGGGCTTGTGCATAAATTAACTAAGCACTTGCACTATAAAGGCAATATCAACTCTAGTCATTGTCAAATATAGTGGTCTGCCAACAAGCCTTTGGTATGAACCTCCATCAGTGAGTAACTTGTTTGCAGTAGCTTCATTTTTTTTGACAAATGAATCATACTCTGTAGAGGTCAACTTCAAATTAGTTTCCATTGGTGCACCAGCAGGCTTAGCACCTCCAAGTCCCATTTCTACAATTAGTTCTAAAGCATACTTTCTTTGGCTCATGACAATCCCTTTGTCTGATCTGGTAAATTCTATGCCAAGGAAGAACTTAAGCTTTCCCAACTCCTTCATTTTGAACTTCAGCTTCAAGTTATTTCTTGTCTTTAGAATCAACTTATTACAGCTTCCAGTTACAAGGAGATCATTTACATAGGCCAACACCACAACCAACTCATTATGTATGTGCTTTGTGAACAAGGAATAGTCAAAATGACTGTGAGTAAAGCCTAGTTGTAGTTGTGCATCAATCAGTTTCTTATTCCATTGTCTTGGAGCCTGCTTAAGTCCATATAGAGACTTATATAGTTTGCAAACTCTATGATACCCTCCCTGGCTAGAAAACCCCTGAGGTATATTCATTTGAAATATAGACCAGTGTTTAGTAGAAGCAACAACAACCACAGACTTAACAATTGCCATTTTGCCACAGGTGAAAATGTTTCAGTGTAATCTAGGCCTTCTTGTTAACTGTACCCCTAAGCCACAAGTCTGATTTTGTATCTCTCTACCGCTCATGAGGTTGTGTACTTGACCTTGAACACCCATTTACAACCAATTGGAACCCTGCCAGCAGGTAGATCAACGATATTCCATGTCTTATTTTCCTCTAAGGCTGCAATCTCAGACTTCATAACTGCAATCCAGTTGGGATTTTTTACTACTTCAAGATAGGTTTTAGGTTCATCAATAGAAGAGTAAGCAGCTAGGACAGTACTGAATGAAGCAAATATATGGTCATAACTCACATAATTCGACATAGGATAACAATAATTGACACTTCATTTTCCTTGAGTAACATAGTCTTTCAGCCAAAGAGGTGGCCTACTGACTCTGACTGACTTTCTTTATGTGTCTGGTACAAGCTGTGTGGGAGAATTGTGCATAGTTCCATTGGGCATTGCATCCATAGAAGCAACTGGTGAACTTCTATCAAAAGGGACATGCATATCCGAGGGTGCAATAATTTCTTCATTGGTTGCTATGGTAGGAGATGTAGTTGGATTAGGGATATCTGGCATGTACTCTGGACTAGGAAGAGTAGAAAGGTCTAGAACAAGAAACAAGGATATAACTGGAGTATCCAGGTATTGAAAAGGAATGACATCTTCCTTGTGTCACACCTCTTTTTTCCCGAAAGGGGTATGAGAGTTTTTTCAATTTAAGTGACATTATTCGAATTGCGATTATTTATTAAATTTCAGAGTCGCCACTTGAAATAATTTATGGTTTCCCAAGTCATCGATTTATTTTAAATCCCAAATCGAAGAAATTTGACTCTTTTTAAAAAGTCTGCGAAACCAGAAGACCGGGTAAGGAATTCTATTAACCCGGGAGAAGGTGTTAGGCGCTCCCGAGTTCCGTGGTTTTAGCACGTTCGCTAAAAAATTTATACTTGTCTTAGATTATCTAATTACTCATTTTAGGACCTATGTGTATTTTACTTTTTACCGCTTCTAATCACTTAATTATTCGTATTTTAAGACTAGTTACACGTATGTATACTCGTTTAGTTTGATGCGTCAAGAATCATGTCACGTGTACATGTACACAATTCACAACACTTAGTTTATTTAAGAAAAGTTTGGTCAAAGTCGCGCAAACGCGTACCTCAAATTTATTTGAAAAATCATAATCACGTCATGCAAACATGTACGCAATCACGATAGTATTTTAAAAACCGCACCTAAGAGCATTTATACTAGAGTTTGATTAAGGCGTTTTATTTTAATAAGAATGTTTGATTGTGGTCACGTGAACGTGCACCTTGGTTTATTTTTGGCATCACAACTATGTCACGCGTACGTGTACATAAATGTAATAGTTAGTTCGATTAAAAGTGCACCTAAGGCTGTAATCGTGTTTATAAGCTAAAAATCCTATGTTTTAAGACTAGATATAAAAGTTCAATACTATGTGAGATATTCGTTTAAATTGGTTGGGTAGCTTACGTATTAGCTGCCAAGCGGGTCCCTAACTAAAAGTCTCCTGGACCTGATTATGGATGAGTCCAAACGAACTCTGGCCCAATGCACTTATCATCCATTATTTGGACCAGCTGATGAATTCAATCCAAAAAGGATTTGGGCCTGATGATGACTGAGTCCAAATGACTCTGGCTCAATGCACATTTATTTTAAACGAATTTAAAACTGAAACTTTTGTGGTTTTATTTATGTAATAACAGTTATTGGATCTCACTTATATTTTATTTGATTTTTAAAGATATGCGACTAAGAAATATGGGAACTAGATAGAACATGTAATTTACTTGAAATCAGGACTCATTTGATAAATTCTTCTGACCTTCTAAGCGTTTTGTTTTTACGAAATCGGAAGCAGTAAATTTAACCGTTCGTGTATAGAAAAACTTCAAAATAGTCGCTTAATCGAACTTAATTTACTTAGCTAGACCTAAAGGTACAATTTCATAGGACCCAATGGATTTGGGCCTGAAAATGTACCAGGCCTATCGTCCAATTTGTTTCAGAAGAACCCAAGTTTGATAATATGAAAGTTCTATAAAATTAACAAAATCAGACTTAATTACTTTAAAAGACACAACCAATTTAACCAATGTGTTAACTAACATGTTATGCAAAAGAGGTATTAACTAAAATTATTACAATTCATTAACTACTAATGAGTTTGATTCCTTATACATGATGACAATAACTTTCTTTAAAAGATACTGTTTTACTCCTACTATTGCTACTAAATACATAAGTTTTCAGAGTATACCCCTTTTAACATGAATAAATGCATGAAGCTCGAACAAATTTGGACAATATCCAGAATACTTTAAACATAAGACTAATATAACTTAAATGGAACAAACAGTGTAAATGACTAGTTCTACATTGATTTAAACATAACTTCCAACTAAGCAACTTTAACCAATATGATTCATGCAGTAATTTAACTCATGCACAAGACCATATTCAAACAAGAAATAATTTTTTGATAAACAGAAAAATCATAATCATGATAACAACAAAACTAAACTTTTACATTGTTAAGAATAATACTTTGATAGCCGCAAGAATACAAATAAAGAGAGAAAATATGTCTTTGAAAACATGAGTAAAGCAGCAACACGAAAATCAAGTAGGAAACCAAAGAATTCCCAGTCCCAGCTTGACCAAACCAGTAGAATAAGGAAATAGTAGGGTTTTTAAAAAAGAAAGTAATCTATTTTTTTGGTTTTTTTTTCTGAAATAACAAGACTAGTTTTCCAGAAGTTTTTGAAAATGAAAGGCAAAGGACTCAAGGCAATGCAGACTTAGTGATTTTTTAAGAAAAAATTTTATGTGTGTGTATATGTGTCTCCCTATAATGAAGAAAAGTGAGTATTTATATAGAGTGAGGAAGTGAAAAAGGATAAGGATCAAGGTACAAAGGGAATCTGCCAGCATTCCCTAAAAATCAGGGAAAAGGCATCTTTCCCAACAGAAAAATGGACAATTGTCCAATTTCTGGTACCTTCTTATCACAGAAAATAGACAACTGTCTAATTTCTGGATATTTAGGATCTTATCCTTATCCTTTCCTACTCATCTTGGGACAGTTATCCCTGTTCTAGAAGCTTCCTAATATTTACTGAAAATTTTCAAATTAAAATTCCAAACTTGACCCTTCAGGGCTTTGGAATTGTCTTAGAACCAGACCTGGTTCTGGGCCTGAGTCATGTGACTCTGGTCTAAAAGAACTTGGGTTGTTAAGCTTTACTAAAGCGATGGGCATGTCTATCACAAACAAGCCCAATTTTTGAGCCAAGTTAAATGGGTCATTTCAGTGAAGCCCAATTCCTAACACTAATCAGACAAACCAAACATGCTTCTAAACTAATTACTGGTTTAACCTAACTAATTTCAATTTAATTAATTTAAACAAAATAACACAAAATAAGTAAAAACAGAAGAAAAAAGTAACACTGAACAAATAAACATGAAACTAAAAATAAAATACATAATATTAAAAAGAAAAAAACAGAAAATAAAAGGGAAAAAGAGGGTATACCTAAATCGAACTGTTTTGGCAAAAGAGATCTAGTTGTTAAAAACCATCTTTCCAAGACACCCATCTGGAATCTGAGATCCCTGATGGGAGATCTTGGCACGAGGATTTTTAGACAAGTTAGGTGGAACTTAAGGGGGGAGAAGACCTAGGGCTTGGGAAAAACCAGATCGGAAACCTAGGATTTTTAATGGGGGTTTTGGCGGGGTTAAAGGTAGATCTGGGTTGAGGGTGAAGAGGGGATTATAGAGTTTGATTTTGAGGTGGTCTGGAAGTCACCGCCTATCACGACTCAAATTCCCATCGTCGGGATCGTGATGGCACCTAACATCACACTCGCTAGGCAAGCCAATGTTAGAAAGTTAAATAACTGTTTTCTTTTAAAATTAATAAGATATGAGTAAATCGTTTGTAATGAAGTGATAACAACTACGGAATTTAAATAAATATTGTTTAACCTTGAACTATTACTACCACCCAGAACTGGTGTCACAATCCACGAACGTTCAATGAATAACTACAAACAATGGTCTCAAAGAAAAGTACATCTATCTCGAAAGAAAATAAAATAGGAATGAAGATCATAGAAGGGGACGCCAAGGCCTGCGGACGCCTGCAGGACTACCTTGGGTCTCCTGAATGAATGTCTGCAACTGACCTCTCGATCAACCATAATTAGCTCCAAAATCTGCACAGAAAGAGCATAGTGCAGTATCTGTACAACCGACCCCATGTACTGGTAAGTGCCGAGCCTAACCTCGACGAGGTAGTGATGAGGCTACGACGGGCTTTTATATTATAACCTGCATACAATTTATAATAAAGCAAAAAGGAAATATGAATTAAAGTAGAACGATAACTTGCAGAAACTAGATACAGAACTCAGTTATCTTGCTAGTACTCATCTATAATCAATCGTCAAGAAGGCTCCAATACTACAGAATGAAATTTCAGTATAAACAACACAAATAAACAACCAAATGATGCAGTGTGCATCCCGATCCCACCATATAATTGATAACCATATGATCATTCACCCTTATTCCTCCTTGTTGCGGCGTGCAGCCCGATCCCACCAGTCCACCCTTATTACTCCTCAGTATGTCATCCTTATTCCTCATGTTGCGGTGTGCAACCCGATCCTACCTATCCACCCTTATTACTCCTTGTTGCGGCGTGCAACCCGCTCCCACCAGACAATCATCAGTCACCCAATAAGTACAAGTTTTTCACAATTTAGCTCAAAACTTTCCACAACATTTATTCCTCAAACCATTGTAAACGGATAAGTATTAAATTAGAATTTCACCAATTAAAACTACACAGCGAGACCAACCAGAATATATCATGAAACACCGATAACCAGCTTAAACTAGTGTATCAAAATGAGAATACGAAAAGACTATTACTTCCAAATAAGAGATAGCATTCAACAAAAAACAATTAGGCATGTATGCATCCATAGGCAAGATGCAGTTAAGACAGGGAGATTATAAAATTGAGAACGGGGAAAGGAACATGCTAAACAGATAATTTGGTAGCGCATAGGTACTCGTCACCTCACTTATACGCCACACATATGCAATTTCACATAGCAATTAAGTCAGGAATTCCTAATCCCTCAATTCGAAGTTAGACCAAACACTTACCTCAATCCGACGGCCAACTCAACGCTCAATTATCGCTTTTCCTTTAGAATTCACCTCCAACCCACTCGTATCTAATCATAAGTAGTTCAATACCATTAATTATTGCAAAGGGAATTAAATTTAGTGCTTAATCATGGTTTCCTAAGTTTTTCCAATAAAAGACAAAAATTGACCCCGGGCCCGCTTGGTCCAAACTCGAGGTTCGGACCAAAATCCGTTTACCCATTCTCCCCCGAGCCCGAATATACAACTGATTTTGGAATTCGATCTCAATTCGAGGTCTAAATCTCCAAATTTTGAAATTCCTAAGTTCTACCCAAAAATCCTTAATTCTACCATGAAAATTCTAGATTCTAGGTTGGCATCTTGTAAAAAGTTGTAAAAAGATTGCAATGAATTAGTTAGGAATAACTTACCTATGATTTGGAGAAGATTGGGTCTTTGGAAAATCACCTCTTGAGGTTTAGGGTTTGAAAGAATTGAAGAATGGGTGAAAAATCCGTATAAAATTGTTTTTGAACATCTGCAGTCATCGCAAATGCGGACACAACCTCGCAAATATGAAGTAGGTCCTGGGCCTCCTAGCATCGCAAATGCGAACAACTGTCCGCAAAAGCGGCCTGTTCTGGTCGCAATTGTGACATTTAAGCCTCACAATTGTGAAGGTCACCTCCCAACCCTTCTGATCGCAAATGTGGAATCATCTTCGCAAATGCGATGCTCGCATTTGCGAGCCATACTTCGCAAATGTGACATCTGCAGACCCGAAGTACACCAGCAAAATTTGTCAAGTCCAAATCGCTCGTGCGACCAAATCACAAAAATAACACCTAAATCTACGGATTTAGCACCAAAACTCATGATATTTTCAAGATAGTTTCCAAACTTCTATTTTCCAACCAAGGTCCAAATCACGTCAAATAAATTTTGATTATACCAAATTTCACAAGCATTACTCAAATATTATAAAAAACCTGCACCGGGCTCCGGAACTAAAAATACGGGCCCCATACCAATGTGATCAAACATTAATTCTTTTCTTTGATTCTATGGATTTTCAGTCTTACAATTTTCATCAAAAATTCATTTCTCGAGCTTGGGACCTCGGAATTCGATTCCGGGCATACGCCAATGTAACGACCCGACCGGTTGTTTTGCGTTGTCGGACCCCGTTCCCCTAAATGAGACTTCCCCTAGCAACTTATTGTGATTTATGACTTGCGGGGGCAGGTGGTCCGGGATTCGGAAGTGTTTAGAGCAATATTGGAACACTTGGTTCCTTCAAGTTGGCCTTTAAGGCCAAGTTTGACTTCGGTCAACATTTTTAGTAAACGACCTCAGAATCGAGTTTTGATGGTTCTGGTAGCTTCGAATGATGATTTCAGACTTGGGCACATGTTCAGAATGGGTTTTGGATGACAGGGGAGCGTTTCGGTGTCCAATATTGAAATAATAGTTCCTTAAGTCAATATTGTGGTTTGGGGCGTGTTTTTGTGTTATCGAGGTCTGAACGGAATTTCGAGACCGGTAATAGTTCTATTATATCATTTATGACTTACCTGCAAAATTTAGTGTCATTCCGAGTAGTATAGGTCAGTTCGGCGCATTGTTAGTGAAGTCAAGAAAACTTAAAGTTCCTAAGTTTGGTTCTAGGGGTTTTGAGGTGTGATTTTAAGTTTTAGCATTGTTTTGGGTGTTCGAAGCCTCGAGCAAGTCCGTATTATGATTTGGGACTTGTTGGTATATTTGGACGTGGGCTCGGGTGGGCCCAGGTGCCTCTCGGGCACCAAACGAGGCCAAAAACCAGCTGAAGCAGTTGCTGGTGCACCTGATCTGGTGTGACCGCAGGTGCGGTTCCCCAGTCGCAGGTGCAAGACCGCTCATGCGGTCCTTGCCTCGCAGGTGCGGCTTCAGGTGAGGCTGCCCATTTCTCGCAGGTGCGGACAATATCTGCAGGAGCGGAGCCGTAGGTGCGAGCTCCTCTCCGCAGGTGCGAGCCCAGGCCTCTTGCTCCTCTTCCGCAGGTGCGAGTCTTTTCTCGTAGGCACGGAACCACAGTAGGAAGAAAGTTCTTTAATACACGGGATTATTTCATTTCACCCCATTTTCTTCCTCCATTAGAGACCTTGAAAGCTTGGGAAAGAGCTCCACGACCTAGCTACTAAAAAGGTAAGTGAATTCTACCCTAAAGTTATCTAATACATGAATTTCTAGTTGAACTAACTACCTAATTAGTGGAAATTAAGGAATTGGGTAGTAACCTAGGGCTTTCGAGAATTTAGAGAATTACCCGTGAATTGGCTATGAAATCATACAAAAATCATATATTAATAATCCTTAGTTTATGGGTGAGTGTTTCCTTCAAGAATTTTTGAAATCCGAGCATGCGGGCCCGAGGTTGGATTTTGGAATTTCTTCAAGAATGATGAATTTGACTAAATAATTGGAGAATTCCACGCTTTGAGTATAATTTGATATATTTTTGTAACGTTTGGTTAGCTTCGAGTCCTTTGGGTGACGAGTTCGGAATTTCGGGCGCATTCTTAACCCGGGGAGTAGGTGCGACGCGAGGTGAGTCTCTTTTCTAACCTCGTAAGAGGGAATTGTCTCCGTAGGTGTTTTAAATGCTATGTGTGATAATTTTGGGGGCTATGTACGTACAAAGTGACGAGAGTCCGTATGTAGCGGCTATTATTATTATGTCCGGGTAGTCAGGTCCACATCATGCCTTGTGTTTTACTTGAAATGAACTATATTCTTAATAAATTAAATGTTACATGCGTCTTATTTCCCTGAGATCATGGAATTTGAGAAAATTTGTAAGGAATTGTTTAGTGAAAAGTAATTTAAAAAGGAATATTGTGTGTGCATGTGACCGCTTCGCAATTTACGTTCCGCGAGCGGAGTGTGATTTCCCCCACTCTTATGGGAACGGTCCATACGCCACGACGGATTGGAAGATACACTTATGGTTCGGGCTGTTCGATCCTCGACAGTGCATAGAGAGGATTATTTATGGCAAATATGCACTTTTGGTTCGGGCCATTCGATCCTCGGCAGTGCATAGGTGTGAGTACTTTATGAAAGGTGCACTTATGGTTCGGGCCGTTCGACCCTCGGCAGTGCACGGACACGACTATCTTATGACTCTGGCTGGTTGTCCTTATCCTGTATGCGCATGATTTATTGTTACTAAATTCATGGTCACTGATTTGACAGACATTTGGGGGATGGTGAAGTAGTAATTGTTTGTTTATTTCCAGTACTTCCTTGGATTTCAGTACCTTACATATTTGTTGCTTCACTGCCTTTACATGCCTACAATTTTCATCATATTTTGTTAAATTATATTGTTGGACCTTAGTGAGTGTCATGTCGACCTCTCGTCATTACTTCTCCGAGGTTAGGCGGGATACTCACTGGGTACATATATATTTATATACTCATGCTACGCTTCTGTACTTAATTGTACAGGTTCTGAGACTGGTGCATCTGGTTGTCAGACCGGAGCTTGATTCTGATTATAGACGGACCTAACTTCACGGTGAGATTCTTTCTCCTGGCGATCTACGGCAGCACCATGGGGTTTTCTTTTACTTATTTCCCATCTATTTCTTTCAGACAGTGGGACTGTATATTATATCTTTTGTATATTCTGTTAGTATGCCCGTAGAACTTGTGACACTAGTTCCTGGCACACACGTGATAGTTATTATGGATTAGGGGTCTGTATATATATTGTCTCACGCCTCCTCATGACCGCTTTTGATTAAAAACTGGCTAATTATGCTTGTCGATGTATGTTTTAAGTTTTAAAAACTGAGTATATGTTGAAATGTTTAATCTAATAAGAAAAGACCCTTAGTAGATTGAGTGTTGGCTTGCCTGACCCCGCTGTTGGGCGCCATCACCACCTAAGTTAGGATTTTGGGTCGTGACAACATGGTATCAGAGCACTAGGTTCACGTAAGTCTCACGAGTCACGGGGGGAACCCAGTAGAGTCTTGCGGATCAGTATGCAGACGTCCGTACTTATCTTCAGTAGGCTATAGGGTATTAGGAAACCTCTCTTTGTTCTTATTCTATCGTGCAGTCGATGGTTTACTAAATCTCATTCTTCCGAGCCGTTGGATCTTGTGAAGATCAACGACTGGGATTGATTGGCACCAAAATGGTGTCGTTTGGTTTAGTGAGGGACTGGACTAGATTAAGTATTGGGCTTAGGCAGTTCTGGACTGGGTGTGTGGGATTGGGCTGGTTTAAAATTGGCCCAGTTCGGCCAAACACTTAACTAGACCCACTTTCTTTAATTTAAAATTTTAGTTAATTTAATTAAATCCTAAATTAAGTACTAAATTATCTTAGTTTATAAAATTAAACTAACTATCTATTTATATTATTTACATAATTAGTTAGTCCTAAATTTTTGAAAGAAAAAATATTCATTTTAACACTAAGACTAAAAATGTCAACAAAAAAACAATTTTTTTTGTTGTGATTTTTTCTAATAATATTACAAATCATGTAATTAAGTGATAGATTCAATTAAAAACCTAATAATACTATATGATGAAGATTTAAATATTTTTTGTTGTTTTCTATGATTCCAAATGCTAAAAATGCATGAAAAATGCAACTAAAATGCAGATAATTGCGAATAATTACCAAAATTTAAAAACAAATAAGAAAAAATCTATTTATTAATTTTTGTGGGAGTATTTTTTAGTGAGTTAAAAATCACATGCTCACACCTTGAACACAATATCTCTACTGATTAAGAAGCTCCTGGACTGAATAGTATACATGGTATACCCCTTCTGTGTCATAGAGCCAAGAAACACAGCAGGGACTGCCCCAGAAGAGAATTTATCTACCTTCTTCAGATCAGTAACATAACCTAGGCACCAAAACACTTTTAAATGATCTCAGCTGGGAGGTTTACCATGCAACATTTAAAAAGGAGCCTTAGATTTGTCTTTGAGAGCTAATGTAGGTAGCCTGTTGATAAGATATACTGTTGTGAGCACACACTCACCCCAAAATCTAAGTGGAATAGCTGCTTGAAACCTCAAGGCCCTATCTACGTTACGAATGTGTCTGTTCCTTCTTTCTGCAACTCCATTTTTCTATGGAGTATAGGTGCAGGAACTCTGATGAACTATGCCCAGATTCTGTAGTAGGTATGTCATCTGAGAGTTAAAAAACTCACACCCATTATCAGTTCTTAGAATCTTTACTGTGGAGGAGTATACATTATTAATCATAAGATGGAATTTTTTTAGTGCAACAATGACTTCAGCTTTAGAAGGTAAGAGAAAAATCCAGATATACCTAGAGAGATCATCTATCAGAGTTGGAAAGTAACCTTTTTCATCATGAGTAGGCACTCTATATGGCCCTCAAACATCACCATGAATTGTATGAAAGCAACTAGTAGAAATAGTAGTACCCAAAGAAAATGGTAGCCTTGTTTATTTAGCCAAAGGACACACTGTACAATGTTGATCAGAATTTGAACTATCATTAGAACATCAATTAGCACATGGACTAATCTCTTATGCCACAAGGCTACAATTATTCTATCATCCTTCTCCTTTATTGTATTTACAACAAGTGATGTTGAAATGTCCTTGCCTGAACTGTCCACATACTGCAGTCTACTGTTAGAAGTGAGCACATATAGTCCACTATCTTTCTTACCAATCTCCTTCACCTTGGCACTGAATAGATCCTGAATAATGCAGAAATCAGGAAAGAAACAAAATAAACACTTGAACTTTTTTGTTATCTTTGATATGGATAGTAAGTTGTACATGCACTCTGGATATGCATTGTCACACCTCCTTTTTCCCAAAAGGGGGATATGGAAGTTTTTCAATTTAAGTGACACTATTAGAGTTGGGATTATTTAATTAATTTTAGAGTCTCCACTTGGAATATTTATGGTGTCCCAAGTCACCGATTTATTTTAAAATTTCAAATCGAGGAAATTTTGACTCCGTTCAAAAAAGTGTGCGAAATTAGAAGACCGGGTAAGGAATTCTGTTAACCAGGGAGAAGGTGTTAGGCACTCCCGAGTTCCGTGGTTTTAGCATGGCCACTTAGTGATTTATACTTGGCTTATTCTATCTAATTACTCATTTTAGGACCTATGTATATTTAGCTTTTACTTCTTGTAATTACTTGATTAATCGCATTTAAAGAATTATCTTAATATGAATTACGTGTACGTATACTCATTTAGTTTTGATGTGTCAAGAATCATGTCACGCGTACGTGTACACAATTCATGACATTTAGTTTATTTAAGAAAAAGTTTGGTCAAAGTCGCACGAACGCATACCTTGAATTTATTTGAAAATCGGGATCACGTCACGTGAACATGTACGTAATCACGATAATGATTTTAAAATCCGCGCCTAAAGAATTTCTATGAGTGTTTGATTAAGGCATTTTATTTACTAAGATTGTTTGACCATGGTCACACGAACATGTGCCTTGGTTTGTTTTTGGCATCACAACTATGTCACGCGTGTGTGTACATAATTGTAACAATTAGTTCGATTATGAGCACTTAAAGTTATGCTTATGTCTCTTAAGCTAAATACCCTATGTTGTGTGACTAGGTGTAAAGGTTCAGCACTATGTGATATGTTTGTTTATAACAAATGGGGCAGCTTATATATGAACTACCAAACATGCCCAGATTTCAAAGTTTGGGGCCTGACAAGGACTGAGTCAAAATGAACTCTAGACCAAGACACGTATTGTCCATTATTTGGATCATCTACTGAATTCAATTTGAATATAATTTGGGCCTGATTGAGTCTAATTGTTTCTGACCCAATGCATATTTTTAAAACAACGAACTAAATTTAAACAAAATGATTTGGGCCTAGTGATCATGGAGTCCAAATGACTCAGGCCCAATACAATGTTATGAAGCATTTAATCAATTAAGCACATTTAATTCAGGAAGACTTGGGCCTAATAATGAGTCCAAAAGACTCTGACCCAATATTCATTTGTGGCCAAATAAACGGAATTACTTAAAAATAATTCTTTGGGCCTGATGAAAATGAGTCCAAGTGACTCTGGCCCAATACACATTTGTTTGAATGAGTTTGAGATCAAATTTTGTAATAGCAATTATAAAATTTTACCTACATTTTATTTGTCTTTTTGTCACAACCCAAATTCCCTCCGTTGGGTATCGTGATGGCACCTAGTCTTAGGGACTAGGTAAGCCTAGCAGTTACTGAATAACAACAATAAATAAAGGAAAACTAACAGTGTTGATATAGAATCTCAACAGAATGTACAAACTTTTCCAAAACCGGTAGTATAAGTCATAAGCTCTACGAATCTTCTACAACTTCTAAGTACAACTGTTTGGAAATATATACAACAATGTATGAATAATAAATACAAAGAAGGTGACTCCGACGCCTACGAACGCAGCAGCAGGTTACCTTGAGTCTCCTCAGCAACCATCCACACAACTACTACAATATATACCTGGATCTGCACACAAAAATATGCAGAAGTGTAGTATGAGCACACCACAGCGGTGCCCAGTAAGTATCAAGACTAACCTCGGTGGAGTAGTGACGAGGACTAGTCAAGACACCACTGGTCTACAAGATAAATAACATGAATGTAGAAATGACCAAACGTTACATCTATCTAAGAATTCACGGAATAATTTACAACAATGCCAATATAATCCGAAAGGCAATTACAGAAATCAATCACGAAACAACACAAAATTACCCAAAAAGATGGACAACAAAACAAGCTAAACCGAAAGGAAACACAATACAATAGAGAACACCAATAACTCAACTCTACATCAGTTTGTTCACATCGGGCCTTAGCCACTAAAATCCATATACTGGTGGAAATCTTTAAACAACAGTTCATATGAAAATTTTTTGCAAATAAAAATCATTTTAGTATGGAAGAGTTTCCTTTGAAAACATATTTTCTCCAAACGTAGATATAAGTATATTTAATAGAGAGAATTAAGTGAAACATAGGTTCTTTCAAAATACGAAACTTCTCAAAGATGCTTTCCCAATAAATGACTTCCAAATCTCATTTTAGGCAAGACTAGTGCTTTTCAAATATACCTTTGATGTAAAAGTCATTCAAGTATAATCATTTCAAACCATTGCTTTTTCAATAACATTTTTTAATAATATCCCTTGATCAAAATCCTCAAGATTTATCCACCGGAACTCAGCCCGTAACTCAGAAATTACCATGTCGTACAGGAGAAATATCAAATCTTGCCAATAAATGCAGTAAAAGATCAGTAGGAATATCCAAATTTAGAACAACGAAATAAAATGCAAAGACAAGTGCACGACATCACCCTTTGTTCTTTTACTCGCATCCTCACCAAAACAAGTGCACGACATCACCCTTCGTGCTTTACTCTCATTCTCACCAAAACAAGTGCACGACATCACCTTTCGTGCTTTTACTCTCATAACATGGCACGACATTATCCTTCGTGCTTTAATATCATAGCACGACACAACATTATCCTTCGTGCTCTAATATCATAACATGGCACGGCATTATCCATCGTGCTTCAATATCATAACATTTTGCATGGCATCACCCTTCGTGCTTTAAACTCATTCTCACCAAAATAAGTGCACGACATCACCCTTCGTGCTTTTACTCTCATAACATGGCACGGCATTATCCTTCGTGCTTTAATATCATAACACGACACGACATTATCCTTCGTGCTTTAATATCATAACATGGCACGACATTTTCCTTCGTGCTTCAATATCATAACATGGCACGACATTATCCTTCGTGCTTCAATATCATAAAATTTTGCACGGCATCACCTTTCGTGCTTTACACTCTTCCTCACCCAAACAATATCAAGAACAACCGTTTGGTGAGGAAAAACCAACAATATGACCCATAATTCACCACATCCCGGCAAGGGAGTCAACAATATAAACAATATCATTAACAACATAACTAGTAATAGAAACCACAACATCCCGACAAGGGAGTCAACAATACAAATAATATCATTAACAGCATAGACGGTAATAGAAACCATAACATCCCGGCAAGGGAAACAACTATAACCAATCTCACCTAAAAAGTTAACTTCACTAGCATGGATTCAGTTTTCGGAGATGCCTTGAGGGAGGTTACATCTCAGTTCTTTCCGGATGTACGGCACGCGGATTTTGAGCAGTTGCGTCAGGGCGCTGTGTCACTATGGGAGCATGTCGTTAGATTCAGTGGGTGAGCCAGACATGCACTTCGCTTGGTTGCCTCAGCTGGGAGATGAGTCTGTAGAGTCATTTGGGAGATTCAGGCATGATATTCAGTTTAGCGAGACTCGAGAGTTAGAGTAGGATGCCTCATTTCAGCAGGTAGTAGGGATCGCTCGCTGGTTAGACCGCATGTGGGATCGGGAGCGAGAGGGCAGACGAGATCAGGGAGAGAGTTTAGGGAGGCAATGAGGTCTCGTAGATCAGAGGAATATACTGGTCCATATATTGAGACAGGGCACGACACGGTAGAAGTTTTGTGGGTCAACCAGTTCAGTTTGCATTACCATCTTCGCATGGGATTTCAAGTACTCATGGGTCTCAGAGGATTTGTATTGTGTGTTTTTCCACAACCATGTCAGTAGCGATATTTTTTTCAGTGTGGAGATGTTATCCACAGGGCGAGAGATTGTCCCAAGATTCAGGTAGGTGTGTGGTAGCAGGGTATTCAGGTGAGTAGGGGGCTCCTAAGAGGGGGAGGCCCGACCCGTTGATGTGTTGCATATGGTAGGTCGGAGGCCGATGTGCCAGATAATATCACATGTATGTTTTGATGTGTTACAGAGGGGCACCAGTTGTATTTCATTATAGTTCTGCTGGTTGGGACGAGTTCCCTTACTTGTTGTTTTATTTATGAGTGAGTTCCATGTTTTGCACTCCATTTTGTGTTTTCTCCTGTTGGGAGATTCTATGAGTAGTAGCCCGTGTCTATCATTGTTTATTTCATTCTTGATAGTGGTGAGACTGTAAGTGAGTCCTTGTTGTTCTTCATGGTAAGCTTTATCTGACTTTCCTGAGTATTTTGGTTATGAGTTGTGATTTGATATTCCATCGAGGTATGAGATCAGCTAGGATTATGATTTTATCAGCTGAGATGAATTAGTGGAGGAATTTCAATTGGTATGATATATTTTCGGTATGTGATTCAGAGTTGAGGGCGAGGTCCTCGTGATATTTGGGATTCGATACGTTTGGATCGGGCTGAGTACCGCGGTGGAATTTTATTAGGATGGAATCCTTGTGATCTGTTCATATGCTTTGCTTCTTCCTTGTTATATTACTTTTCATAAGTCGGTATTGATGGAGATTTGTGCCTATGGGCTTGTTTGATAGTTCTTTTATATGTTTCCAGTTTCATATTCAGTCATTTTGTTATGTGTTTTCTTTAGTTTAGTTTGCGGGATGTGTGCCCGGTGGTGTCAGTCGTGGCTGGTGACTCGGGTGTTTAATAATGAAGACTTCATGTTCATTGCATCATTATTAGTGTTATGGGGTTTGGGAACAAAGTTCTTTCAGATGTGGGGCTAATTGCCAATGTCGAGTTGATTTCGGGCAGCTATTCTGATCAAAAGTGTTATATGAGCCTATGTGTGATGTGCTATGTTGTGTGGACGTGCCTTGTGGGTGTAGTCATGAGTTGATGTAGCTGATTGAGGCTAATGCCGGATATGGATTTAGAATCAGGTCTTTTGTAAATGAGTAGAGGGTGAGAAGTAGAGGTATGAGGCTTATCAGTGGTGATGTGAAGGCTATATTGAAGTTGTGATTGTTTCATCAGGATTTCGTGGGTTGGGGTGACGTAGGATCACCCACGGGTATGTGTTAGAAGTGTAAAATCAGTGATTGGATAAGTTCAAGGTGAATCCTGGCACGTTCGAGGACGAACGTTTGTTTAAGAGGGGGAGGATATGATGACCCAAAAGGTCATCCCGTATTTTTCTAGATAATTCTATGTTCCGAGGTTGTGAAAACCTCCTTCTATCTCACCTTGATTTGCATGCGCAGCCCGGGCGTGTAGCCGGGAAGCCTTTATGTGAAAAAACTGATAAAAATGATAATTTTGTATTAGAAATTTGAATAAAATTGACTTCGGTCAACATTTTTGGTAAACAGACCCGGACCCCTGATTTGACGGTCCCGGAGGGTCCGTAGGAAAATATGGGACTTGGGTGTATGCCCGAAATTGAATTCCAAGGTCCCAAGTACGAGAAATGAATTTTTAAAGAATATTGTTTTCTGAGCAATATAAAGGTTTTTGAAAATGAAATTTGATGTGAAACCTGTGGTATCGGGCTCGTATCTTGGTTCCGGAGCCTGGTACAGGTTCGATATGATTTATATGTGTTATCTGTTAAGTTTGGAATGAAACGGACTTCGCTTGGCGTGATTCGGACCTTAAATGCAAAAATTTGATTTTTAAAGAAGTTTTGAGGAATTTCATTGATTTTCGGTTTAAATCATCGTTTTAGTGTTATTGTATATGTTTTGAAACCTTGAGCGAGTCCGTGTTAGGTTATATGACTTGTGTGTGTGGTTGGACGGGGTCCCGGTGGCCCCGGGTGTGTTTTGGATAGGCTTTGGGTCATTTTTCTCCTTTTTGGCATTGCTGTTCTGTCTGATGTCTTTCCTTTTATGCGATCGCGAAGGCTGAGCCGCGATCGCATTGTATCAATTTGGACCGCCCAATATTTCTTAATCGCGATCGAATAGCTCCATTCACGATCGTGGAAGTCCATCCTTTTCTTCTTTGCGTTCGCTTCCACTTGCACGCGATCGCATAGTGAATCCATATGTGGGCATCAGGTCATTCTTCTACGCGATCGCATTTCGTGCTTCGCGATCGCGTAGTGTAACGTTGAGGCAACATATATTTCCTTATATGCGATCACAAATGTTCCTTTGCGATCGCTAGAATCATTTCTGGCCAATAATATTTTCCTCTACGCGATCGCATACGTAGTCTCGCGATCGTGATGCTTTAAATACCTAGGCAGAATATAAGTTTCCAAAAACGAGGGTTTAGCCATTTTTAACATATTTTGACTTCTAGAACTCGGTTTTGGGCGATTCCTTGAGGGGTTTTCACACAAATTGAATGGGTAAGTGTTCTTCCACTAGAATTAATTATATTTCATGAATTAGTTCTTGTTTTCATCATTTAATTTGTGTTTTGGGTTGAGGGGATTGTGGGTTTTGAAAGAAAGTTTCTAAAATGAAAAATCATGATTTGAAAGACGAAATGTTATCGGAATTGGATAAATTAAGTATGGGTGAACTCGTATCGGAATGGGTAATCGGAATTTGTAAAATTTGTCGGGTTCCGAGGTGCGGGCCCGGGGGTCGACTTTTGGGTCGATTTTTATGATTTTGTAAAGATTGAAACTTTATTATTCAGAATCGTTCCTTATACGTTTTATGTGTATTTTGAAGTTGTTTTAGTTGATTGTAAGCCGTCCGGAGGTCTTTCCGCCCGAGAAGTCTATTTTTGAGTACCGGGTTGTCGTCTTTGAGGTAAGTATCTTGCCTAACATTGTGTGGGGGAACTACCCCTTAGGATTGAGTCTTCCTTGTTGATTGTAGTTCGAGTACGCGAGGTGACGAGTGTGTACTCGTACTTATTTGCAATTAGATTGCCCTTTTAGGATTCGTAGATTCTTATATTACCTGTGTATGATTTGTAATTGTTACACTTGAATCCTTGGTTGTTAATTTCATTCCTTCCTGTGTAAACTAGAATTAATTATTTTTGGATTCTTCGTTGGCTATTTAAATTTACTTGACTTAACTGAATTTCTACTTCTCTTATCATCATGCTATATTTTTTCCTAGCTTGCCTAATTGACTATAATTAGTGTCATCTAGCCTTATAATTGACTAGCCGTAGTTGGAACATCTAATCGTTGGAGTCAAGCATGCCCGTGAGTCTTACATTGTGATTTATATGACTATTTCCTTAAGTTCCACTTAGGTCTAATTGTTAGACATTTATGTTATTGGTATTTCCTTGATGTTGCCTATTATTGGGCCTTTTGTTTAAGCTGAGTGTTATTCCGTGAAGTTAACTGTTTAGGTGAGATTGGTTATAGCTGTTTCCTTTGTCGGGATGTTATGGTTTCTGTTACTGTCTATACTGTTAATGATATTGTTTGTACTGTTGACTCCCTAGCCGGGATGTTGTGGTTTCTATTACTGGTTATGCTGTTAATGATATTGTTTGTATTATTGACTCCCTTGCCGGGATGTGGTGAATTATGGGTCATATTGTTGGTTTTTCCTTGCCAAACAGTTGTTCTTGATATTATTTGGGTGAGGAGGAGTGTAAAGCACGAAAGGTGATGCCGTGCTGTTATGATATTGAAGCACTAAGGATAATGTCGTGCCATGTTATGATATTGAAGCAGGAAGGATAAAGCCGTGCCATGTTATGATATTAAAGCACGAAGGATAATGCCGTGCCGTGTTATGATATTAAAGCACGAAGGATAATGCCGTGCCATGTTATGAAAGTAAAAGCACGAAGGGTGATGCCGTGCACTTGTTTTGGTGAGAATGAGAGTAAAGCACGAAGGGTGATGCCATGCAAAATGTTATGATGTTGAAGCACGAAGGATAATGCCGTGCCAAGTTATGATATTAAAGCACGAAGGATAACGCCGTTCCGTGTTATGATATTAAAGCACGAAGGATAATTCCGTGCCATGTTATGAGAGTAAAAGCACGAAGGGTGATGCCGTGAACTTGTTTTGGTGAGAATGAGAGTAAAGCACGAAGGGTGATGCCGTGCACTTGTTTTGGTGAGGATGCGAGTAAAAGCACGAAGGGTGATGCCGTGCACTTGTCTTTGCATTTTATTTCGCTGTTCTAAATTTGGATATTCCTACTGATCTTTTACTGCATTTATTGGCAAGATTTGATATTTTTCCTGTACGACATGGTAATTTCCGAGTTACGGACTGAGTTCCGGTGGATAAATCTTGAGGAGATTATGATCAAGGGATCTTATTGAAAAGTGTTATTGAAAAAGCAATGGTGTGAAATGATTATACTTGAATGACTTTTACATCGAAGGTATATTTGAAAAGCACTAGTCTTGCCTAAAATGAGATTTGGAAGTCATTTATTATGAAAACATCTTTGAGAAGTTTCATATTTTGAAAGAACCTATGTTTTACGTAATTCACTCTATTAAATATACTTATATCTACTTTTGGAGAAAATATGTTTTCAAAGGAAACTCTTCCATACTAAAATGATTTTTATTTGCAAAAGCTTTTCATATGAACTGTTGTTTAGAGATTTCCACCAGTATATGGATTTTAGTGGATAAGGCCCGATGTGAACAAAACGATGTAGAGTTGAGTTATTGGTGTTCTGTATTATATTGTATTGTATTGTATTGTGTTTCCTTTCAGTTTAGCTTGTTTTGTTGTCCATCTTTCTGGGTAATTTTGTGCTGTTTCGTGATTGATTTCTGTAATTGCCTTCCGCATTATATTGGCATTGTTGTAAATTATTCCGTGAAGTCTTAGATAGATGTAACGTTCGGTCATTTCTACATTCATATTATTTATCTTGTAGACCAGTGGTGTCTTGACTAGTCCTCGTCACTACTCCACCGAGGTTAGTCTTGATACTTACTGGGCACCGCTGTGGTGTGCTCATACTACACTTTTGCACATTTTTGTGTGCAGAGCCAGGTATATATTGTAGTAGCTGTGTGGATGGTTGCCGAGGAGATTCAAGGTAACCTGCTGCTGCGTTCGCAGGCGTCGGAGTCACCTTCTTTGTATTTATTATTCATACACTGTTGTATCAATTTCCAAACAATTGTACTTAGAAGTTGTAGAAGATTCGTAGAGCTTATGACTTGTACTACCAGTTTTGGGAAAGTTTGTACATTCTGTTGAGATTCTATATCAAGACTGTTAGTTTTCCTTTATTTATTATTTTTATTCAGTAACTGCTAGGCTTACCTAGTCCCTAAGACTAGGTGCCATCACGATCCCCAGCGGAGAGAATTTGGGTCGTGACAAGTTGGTATCAGAGCTAATGCACGAAGGATAATGTCGTGCCATGATATTGTGAGGTAAAGGCACGAAGGGTGATGCCGCGCACTTGTTTTGGTGAGAATGAGAGTAAAGCACGACGGGTGATGCCATGCACTTGTTTTGGCGAGAATGAGAGTAAAGCACGAAGGGTGATGCCGTGCACTTGTTTGTTCTCTATTGTTATTCTGATACTAGACGGTCGCCATGTTCTGTTACTCAATAAGTGTTTTCCCCCTTTGTACCCTGGCATGTTCTTCCCGTATTTATACTTAACTGTTTACTTCCTGTCGTTATTTCTATTATATAATATTGAATTGCACATGTGTTTATTATTTGTCGTGTCCTAGCCTCGTCACTACTTCGCCGAGGTTAGGCTCGGCACTTACTCAGTACATGGGGTCGGTTGTACTGATGTTACACCTGCACTTCTATATGTTGTGCAGATTACGATACCGGACCCGGTGGACAGTTATCGAGGGAGTGTCCTTCAGTCTACAAGCGACACTGAGGTAGTCCTGCAGGCGTCAGCAGGCCTTGGTGTCACCTCCTCTCTCATTCCTATTTATTTCTGTCTTCTCTTGTACTTCCGAGACAGTTGTATTGTTTTGTTTAGACTTTGTTTTTAGCAAAAAAAAAAAAAAAAATCTTAGACTGTTCGTGGATTTGTGACACCAGTCTTGGGGCTATGTTTAAGGAAATTTTTGGTAAGAACTATTATTTAAGATGTTGAATTTCTTACCTTCCTCTTTCTCATATCTATTTGTTCTTACATGTCACTTTTAACTATGCTAAACAACAAAGGAATAATTCGGAATAACTAGTAACGTTGGCTTGTCTAGCGAGTTCAATGTTAGACGCCATCACGGACTGAAGGTGGGATTTCGGGTCGTGACACTTTTAAAGCATAAGTTAAAAGGGGTTTTGGTATACGAATAGAATAAATCGAAATTGTGATTAAATTTGGATAATTTTCCTACTGATTGCCTAAGTCTTTTATTTCTTATTAAATTATGTTAAAGTGCTAAGTTTAAAACTCATTTGCATTAGAAAAATCTTAAAACAAATGTTTCTAATCAAATTGTTTGTTCAATTTAATAACTGAAAACTAAGATACAGTTCCATCGACTCAGTTGGTTCATAAAGCCCAATTTTATGACCCAAATAGAATTTGAGTTACTATATTTTATTGTTTAAAACAGTATGGTAAAACGACTAATACATTGAACTAATTCATCCCATAGGAAAATGTAGTAAAACAAAATATATAAAGCTTTAATAAAACACAATTTGTTTCTACTACATATACATTTTCATGAATATATGAAGCTTTAAACAGTTCTTTGCAGTTTTCTAGAATATTTTAATATAAAGCTAATATAACTTGAACTTCCTAAATAGTGTAAATAATTACTCCTACATGAATTCACATATAACTCCCACCAAACAGCCTTAGCCAACATGATTTGTGCAATATTCAAATAAAAGCAGATTTAATAAACAACAAGTCAGAATCATTGATAAAACAAAAATTAAACCTTACATTTGTCAAGAGAGTACCTTGATAGCAACTAACAAACAAACATATAAAAGAAAATAAGTCTCTGAAAGGCAGCAGCAATAAAACCCAGTAGAATAGTAAAAAAACAATTGGATTTCTTAAAATAGGAAATGAGTTTATGTTTTTTTTCCTGAATGATCAAGGTTGATTTTTCAGAAGTCTTTTGAGAATGAAGGGAAAAAAATCTTAATGCAGTGTAGAAAATTTTGTGTGTTTTTGTATGTAAGTGTATTCAAAATCTGTATGAGTATTCAGATCTGTATATATCTATATATGAGCCTGTCTATATGTGTGTAGCTATTTCAGTGTGTATTTAATGAAAAAGGAGGAGTGTATTTATAGAGTGAGGGAGTGAAAAGGGATAATAATTAGGGTACCAAAGAATCTGCCAGAATTCCCCAAAAATTAAGGAAAGGCATCTTTCTTAACAGAATGGAGAACTGTCCAATTTCTAGTACCTTATCTCAGAAAATGGACAAGTGTCCAATTTTTGGATATTTTTGGATCTTATCCCTATTTTTCCTACTCAACATTGGGACAGTTGTCCCTATTCTAGAAGTTTCTAGCGTTTTCTTAAAACTTTAGAATTAAGGTTCCAAAACTGACCCTTAAGGGTCTTGGAATTATCTCAGAACCAGACTGGTTCTGGGCCTGAGTCATGTGACTCTTGGCCTAAGGACTTTGGGCTCTTAAGCTTTCAACAAAGCCATGAGCATGTCTATTCAAACAGGCCAAATTTATGAGCCAAATGGAACGGGCCACTTCAGTGAGGCCCAGTTCTCAAACAACTAGTAAATAGTAAACAATTACAGCAATCAACTTAAAAAATAAACAAAAAAATAATGCTAAAAATAAACGCAAAATTAATGAAGATAAAAACATAAATGTAAAAATAGAAAAGTAAAACAGGAAAATAAACTATATTTAACATTGTTTTTACTTCAACTTAATTAAATATGTTTAATTAGTTAATTAATTTAAAATAATGTACAATAATGAAAACAGTAACAACATAAAATATAACAATAAAACATGCAATAATACAAAATTAAGGGAAAAAAAATAGCAGAAAATATATTAAAGAACTGTTCAAAAAAGAAAGATTTAGCCGTGAAAAAACCCTCATGCCACGACTCCCATTTGGGATCTGAGATCCTTGATGGGAGATCTTGACAAGAGGATTTTTGGACGGACTAGGGGGATTTGAGTGTTTTGGAGACCCTAGATCTAAGATCTAGGGTTTTTGGTGGGGTTTCTGGGGATTTGGTTGGTAGGGTGAGGTTCAGGGAGTGTATGGTATGAGTTTTAGGGGTTAGATTTGTTGGTTTTTGTAGGGTATTGGGGTGAGGTGATGTTTAGGAAGAGTAGGGAGAGAGAAGAGGGTGGATTTGGGGTAGTTTTAGGTTCCGCCGCCGCCTTAGGCAATTTCCGGCGGCGGCGTGGGAGGAGAATATGAGGGCGACTAGAGTTTGGACGGGGGTTGAGAGAGAGAGATGTGAGAGGGGGTAAGGTTTGAAATGGAGGGGTGAGAGAGGGTTAGGACACTTATATATGAAAATGAGGATAAGTTCCGGGCAGGATTAATTGGTGCTTGAAACGGTGCCGTGTAATTAAGTGGGAGGGGATGGACTGGTTTAGGGGGTTGGGCTTGGGTATTTGTTTGATTTTTTGGGATTGGGCTTGGTTTAACACTAGCCCAGTCCGGTTTTAGGCTAAGTGAATCCCTTTTGTTTAATTAATTTTAAAACCTAATTAATTTTGATTAAATCCTAAATTAAACACTAAATTATCTCAGATAATAAAATTACACTAATTATCTATTTTTATTATTTACACAATTAGTCAATCTTAGGTTTTTAAAAAGAAAAATTACTAGTTTTAATCATTGAAACTAAAAATGACAAAAATAAACATTTTTTGTGATTTCCTTTTAATAATGTGATTAAATAATGTAATTAGGTATTAAGTTAAATTAACAACCTAATAATGCAATATGATGAAGATTTAACTATTTTTGTTATTTTTCATGACTTAAAAAAATGAAAAATGCAACTAAAACGCAAATAATCTCAAATAATTGCCAAAAATCCTTAAAAAAAATCTAAAAATAAATAGAACTAATTTATTTATTAATTTTGTAGGAATATTTTTATAGGTTAAAAATTACATGCTCACAACTGCCCTTCTTTGCTCGGAAATGCAAAGAGTTTTCGGGCAAAGACAAAGTGAACAGTCATGAACCAATTTTACCCGTTTTGATGCTCCATGGGAAGCATTTTTAAAAAGTTTGACCGAACCTTGGTTAAAAGGTTGCCTACATATCCTTGGCTATAAAGGAATCAGGTAAGTGTAGTTCTGGAAGTTTTGGTAGCTGGGACTACCGGGAAGATGTGATTCCACTGTTGTTGCTGCTGTTACTGTTGTTGAGCTCCTTATTACGCCAAAGTAAAAAATGAATAAATCTAACTAATCCTATCAACTACGAGTTACAAGATTCCTATCTGTAAATTCTCCGAAGCTTGGTCTTGAGTCTTGGCTGGTTCTTTACGTAGACTCTGGTCTGGATCTTGATGCTTGTTAGCTGCATGTGCTGGTTCAATCTTCGTCATCTTTTTCGGATCAAGATGGGACATGCAAAACTTGGGACTTCAATCTCGTCTTGAACAGTCCATATCTTCTCCGCTCCTGTACTTTGGGTTTAACTTTTCATTTTCTTCTTTTTTTTTATTTATATTTTTTTATTCCGGATTGAAACTTCTTCTTTTGGTCGTCTCAAACCCAGCACTTTAAGGTATAACCAGCTCAGGAATAAAAACAAACGAACGAAATGTTCTGCAACAATTTTCACTAGGAAAATCTTGTGAGTTATTGTAACAAAATTCTAGACTAATTCATTATTGAAAGCGGTAAAAATGCGGGAATGGTGTATCCAGAGTAAATGTAGACTAGGGAGTGGAGACCCTATGTCTAAAAGTGAAATCAGCTAGAGATTGGAGACCCTATGTTGGAAAAATCACAAGGTTATGCTGGTATCAACTAGGGAGTGTCACTCTATGTTGGAGAGTCATCAGGTTATACTAGCATCAACTAGGTAGTGGAACCATACATTGGAAAGTCATCAGGTTATGATGGCATCAACTAGGGAGTGGGACCATATGTTGGAAAGTCATCAGGTTATGCTGGCATCAACTAGGGAGTGAGACCCTATGTGTAACGACCCGACCGGTCGTTTTGAGAAATTAAGCTTCGTTTGGTGGAATAAGGTCTTGAACAACTTCACTTTGTGTATATTGACCTGCGTGCGTGGTTGGATTCAGTTACCGGATAATCCGGAGTCGAATTGGAAGGAAAATTTCTATTTTTGAAGCTTAAGTGATGAAAGTTGACCGGAGGTTTGACTTTTGAGTAAACGGCCTCGAAATGAGTTTTGGGTGATGCCAACAGCTTCGTATGATGATTTTGGACTTAGGCGCGCGTTCAGAATTGGTTTTGGAGGTCCGTAGAGTAATTTGAGGTAATCCGCCGAAAGTTAGAATTTCGGCGATTTTGGCCGATAGGTGAAATTTTGATATCGAGCTCGGAATGGAATTCCGAGAGTGGCTGTAGGTACGTTGTGTCTTTTATGACTTGTTTGAAAATTTTGGTGTCATTTCGGGTTGAACTGATAGGTTTCGGCACGAGTTTTGATATTTGAAGATTTGAAAATTCATAAGTTTGATTTTTGGTTTGATTCATCGTTTTGGTGTTGTTTTATGTGATTTTAAACCTCGAGCGAGTCCATGTTAGGTTATATGAATTGTCTGTGGGTTTGGACGGGGTCCCGGGGGTCTCGGGTTTGTTTCGGATGGGCTTCAGGTCAATCTTCCCTCATTTTTCCAGTGCTGAATCTGTCTTCTGGTTTCCTTCTATGCAATCACATAGCAGTAGTCGCGATCGCATAGTGTTGCTCTTGACCCCCCAGTTTTCCTTCAATGCGCTCGCATACAATGCTTCGCAATCGCATAGTTCAACGTTGGCAGCAAAACATTTCCTCCTATGCGATCGCACTCTTCAGCTCGCGATCGCACAGAGCATTTTTGGACAGTGGCTATTTCCCTTATATGCGATCGCATAAGCATGTTCACGATCGCATAGCACTTTTTGGCCAGCTGAGATTTTTCTTCTACGCGATCGCATTCCTTCTCACGTGATCACATTGAACAAAATACCTGGGTAGACAGTTTATATCTTCAAAATTGAAGGCTTCACCATTTTATCACATTTTGACTTCTAGAGCTCGGTTCTTGGCGATTTTTGAGGGGGTTTTCACAAAATTCGACTGGGTAAGTGTTCTTCAACTAGAATTGAATATATTCCATGAATTAGTATTTGTTTTTATCATTTAAATTGTATTTTTAGTTAGGGAAATTTTTTTTTTTTTTGTAGAAAATTTTCGAAAACGAAATTTCATGATTTGAGGAACGAAATGGTATCGGAATTTGGTAATTTTTGTATGGTTGAACTCATATTGGAATGGGTGTTCGGATTTAGTAAAATTTGACGGGTTCCGAGGTACGGGCCCGGGGGTCGATTTTTATATTTTTGTAGAGATTGAAACTTTATTATTCGGAATAGTTCCTTATACGTTTTATGTGTATTTTGAAGTT